>CASCJZ010000387.1:0-25431 GCA_949152475.1 Terebella lapidaria
GAGGGAGTTTGTTTTCAGGGAGTGATTTATAATAGGTTAGATCATGTTTGAGTAGGGTTAGGAAAATCACATAAGTTTTTAAGTTTTGAAGATCTTTATTAATAGTATCCAATTTTTGAATTTCTTTACGTTTGACTGAAAAAGTACCATCTATTTTAAGAGCTAATTTTTAAATCTTCTCCATGGAAGAATCTAATACCTTAAGCTTATCATCTACTTGGCAAATATTATTTTTCATTTCTCGTACAGTATCAATACTTGAAATAAACTTACTATAATTTTCAAACACTAATGATTTGAATTTAGTGATCATGAACCTTTATATCTTCTTCAACCTCATTATTCTTTTTAATGAGATCCTTGATGGTATGAGTTTGTAACAAGTGAGAAGTGTATCTTTTGGCATCAAAATTTGGGGAATTCATATCCATGTTTAAGTAGTTTATATGGTAATTTTATATTATATGAAGTTGACACCAAATTAGAACATATATACTATAATAACTTATTTCTATGGAAGAGGAAGGGCATTTTGTAAGTCTTCAACCAGATTAAATTCCTCAATAATATCAAGATCTTACAGCAACCATAGCCTAATACAAAGATAACTTAACACATAGGTTTAGATCTAGATAAGAAGCCTTAATCGATGAATTAGAAAATCAAGCTATTCTTCCTAAAGCAAGAAATAGCCTTCTATAGTAAATAAACTTCACAAGAAAACATCTAAAAACTTATAGCAAAGAGAAGACAAGAAAAGGAAAATGAGAGACTGACACTTGAAGTTTAATGGAGAAATCTTACTGAAAAATTAAAGAAATTAGAATAAGAAGAAAAAAAACTAATAGATCAAAATAAAGAAGCAGAATTTGATCTTAATAGTCTTCAATTAAAAATTCAACAACTTAAAGATGCCAATGAAAAATTACAAAGGAATATTAATACTTTACAAAAAGAAGAATATGATTGTCCATTCTTAACCTAAACCAAACATAATATGTATCTCCTTACAAACAACAAGCTTCTTTAAAGAATTCCTAAATGATATTGAAAAAATCAAAGAAAAACCAAAGCAGATTGAAGGAAAATATCACTAATAATCGAATCATGGATCTTCAACAGAATTCTACCAGTACTTAATAAGAACTAATGCAATATTTAGGAATGAAGAGTGTTAGAAATCAAATATTTGATCTTTTACAACAATGAATTTCTTAATACATTGAACAGATATCATAAATTATGATCAACATAACTCTACTTCTGATTACTTTTCATTTAATCAATTATTTCAATTTTTTCATTCATTGAACCTTCTTGAAAGTCTTATTATTCTGGCCGCATATTCAGACATTCAGTTATTATTCTTTATAGTTATTTCTACTTTTCATAGAAGCATGTTCGAATGGTTAAGAAGCTTATTTAATTTCCTCTTCTGTAAAAAAGAATAGTTAATAAATTATTATTTCAGCAAATACTCCTTAACTATGCTGAACTAAAATCTTTCCTGTAGGACCAGTATTTACTTCAGCAGTATCATGAATAGAATCTAGTTTTAATTCTACATAGGTAATAAAACTCTGGTTCATAAAATGAGAGACTTAAAAAACTTTCAAGAAGTTTTTCTCTAATAATTTATTCTTCTTCTTTATTATAAATAGTGATCGATAAAGAGGTATGTGATAATTCATACTTTTAACTAGAGCCTCAGCATTAGATCCATCAAATAAAATAACCATAGAGATACTCTTATATTTTTGATAGAATGTTGTAGGAGGGAAGAAGAAGTTTTTAACCCAATACCAACTAGTAACTATACTAGAGTATTGTGATTATGGTAATTTATACTCATAAGAGATAAATTTTACTAGAATAGGTTTGCTTACATTTACATTGGCTTAATTTATATTTTAATATTTGATTTAAAATCATTTACATTGCCAATGTCGAGTATCAAGTATTGCAATATTACAATCTAGTTGTTTTTCAGTTTCATCCCAGTATTAACCAACAGTTTCTCCCTCATTACTCAATACATATGCCATTGAGGGTAATAAGTATTGAGAATAAAAATAACTATTCAATTTCCCTCCAATAATACTTTAATGCCTTTATTGAGGTGCTTTTTATAATACAGTTGATAGTTCTTGAGTCACTTTTTCTACTGCCGCTTCTAATTCATCCTTGGGTACATGTTCATAATAGAGATATTTTGGAGGAGCACCTAAAATTTGAATAGCCATATTATCAGCAAAATTGTTGATAATATCAATATCTTATGGGTGTCTCTATTATCTTATCTGAACTTATTTCTACTAAGGATACTTGAGATCCCACTCCTTCTTTGCTCTTTGATGAATATAATAACCAAATCTCCCTATTTTATTACATGATTACCTCTGTCTGATGAAGGGTTATTACTCTTTTAATTCTTATATTCTATTGTAATCTTGATATGAGTAAATTAAATTAATCTAGCATATTCTGACTCTGTAGTTCAGGAAAAATTCTACATGGATTTCTTTATTTAAGTAATTATTGAATATTATCTGCAGTTTTTTAGGAATTTGATTCCATTTAAATTATTTATTTAGATGTTTCTAAGATTTTTTGAGTCAATTTAACCACAAAATCAATGAATATAGAATTTTTAGCTACAAAATCTGTCTCACAATTGACCTAAATTACTGAAGCTTTAGTTCTACATTATGAAATCTGAA
The DNA here is from genome assembly GCA_949152475.1 of Terebella lapidaria. Classification (NCBI taxonomy): domain Eukaryota; kingdom Metazoa; phylum Annelida; class Polychaeta; order Terebellida; family Terebellidae; genus Terebella; species Terebella lapidaria. The sequence continues at coordinate 2,721 of CASCJZ010000387.1, forward strand.
AACCAATAACTCCTTCCTTTGTTTATTTATTTTTAAGTTTTTCTGCACCTAATAGACCTTTTTATTGAAGCCATTGTAGTGCTTTATCATAATTATGTTAATTCTACTGTAAAGCTTTTTGACATTGATTAAGTGGAGCAGAAGTCTCTGACCTTAAGCGTTTAAGTGAACTGATTGGTATTTTAGCAGTACAGAAGAGTCTCTTAAATAATGGTGTTGATATCATTTAATCTTAATTATGATGATATTATTCTATGATTAGATTGTATGAGAAATCATTCATTCCACTAATCCTATTTTTTTGAGTTTGGTAATAGTTCTCCTAAAACCATTTAAGTTTTCCTTCTAGTAGTTCTTGGATTTCATTTTGATTCCTCATAACATCTTACTTGTTCTATAAATACATGAAATATTTACTTTTTCCATGACAAACTCTTTCATATCAGGATTCTCATTAAAAATAGTAATATGTGGTTGTTTCTTCTGGTCTTAAATGGAGATCTTATATGAATTATTTTTTGTCTTAATTATTCTTCAAAAATAGCTCTGGCTTCTTCTGTGTCATTTTTAAACAAAAAATAGTAATTAATATGGATATAATTCTTTAAATTTGATGTCCTGGAATTTTATATTTTTATTTGATTTTTCCTAATCGTACTTTTTTACAAGAGAATTTCTTAATTTTAATGGAGTATTTATTTACTAGTGACTTTCTGCAGTAATCCTAAATCAAAAATTTTATCTTTAAGAATTAGTTCACACTCTTTATAGTCTCTAAGGCATTGAAATTCGAAGCTAGGTGCTTCAGTTGTAATTTAGAAGCATTTTTGATTATTTAATGATTCAGCATATACTAAATCCATTAATAATTTGCCATGTCCTTTGTTTCTGATAGCAGGGTAAAACCAATATTTGACTAATTCTATGTCTTTCTTTATTGAAAGTAATTCTAAACTCATATTTAGAGAGCACACCTACAAAATGCTTTCTTTTCTAAACTATCTTGTAGATGATATAGTAGATCCATTGTTCTGTGTCCCTCAAACACATATGATACTCCATCAACATAAAACAAAAACAAAACTTCAAACCTTTTCTTGTATTATGCTAATTCTAAGTTATCACCACTATACTTTACTACTATAAAATTTTATTATCATCTCTTTCGTACTCATGAATAGTTTAACCTTTAGGAACTTAAAATTTTGTCTCCTTAGCAACTTTCTCTTAAAATTCCTCTTTCTGGTTGAAATATTTGCCCCATCTGTTAAAAGCAAGTGAATTACCATCTTTTTCATCCTCTAACAGTTCCCCTATAAATTTAGAATCCTTTTTAGAAGTTTTTCTGTTCAGGGGCTTAGATCTCTTTTATTTATACCCAATAATAAAGTGAAGATGATAGGAAATGAAATATAAACTATATTCCATTAGAAAGTGTCTGCTTGTTCAGTTTGGTAGGAAATACCTGATTCAGATAGTCAGATTAGAATTATTCATAGGGTATCATCTTCCAAAGGCAAATTCGTGTTTCTGGACATTCAACACCTTCATCTTGCTCTTCTTCTGCTGGTGGGTCTTCATAGTTGGGTTTCTTGATTTAATCATCAAAAATTCCCATGTTGTTGATAATTGAACTACCGGCAAAATTAAACTAATGTTAATTCATTACCAAGAATAGAAATTGTGAAAAATAATATCTTTAACTTACTAAAAGTCACTTAATTTAAGATCAGTTCATTTTTTAAAAGGAATTTAGTTAAACTCATAATTTATCTGGATTATTTCTATTTTCCTGCTGACAGTATAGAATATTATTCATGAAATTACATTATTGTATAATATTCGATATTTAGAAGATCATGGGTGTTTGTATGGCTGCTTGTGGGTAAACCTGCCAAGTCTGCAGCTGAAATAGTCGACAATTAAACCAAATAAATAGCTAAATAGCTTAGAAATGATAATATCAACCCTAAAAATACTGGATAACCTCTAGAAACTTTAGAAACCCACCCAGAGGAAGCAGACAAAGAATAATCAGAGGAAGAACAAGAACAAATTCATTCCTAAAAATCAAAAAAATCAAGACAATAATCAATCTCTTGAACAGTTTTCTGAAAAGAATTAAACTGACCTAAAAAATTAGAATCTTGAGAATGTTAATACATTAATTGGAAGGGGAAAAACTGAACATGATAATTAACTCATAAAATCCACTATGAAAGGTAACAAAATAATTCAACTTGAAAAGATAGAGTTAGATAATGGTATTGTATATGAGGGTTAATGGCGTGCTGGAATGAGAGAAGGTAAGGGTACTCAAATATGGGCTGATGGAAGTAAGTATGTAGGTGCATGGAAAACTAATCAGGCTAACGGGAGAAGGAATACTATATCATTCTGATGGAGATGTATACGAAGGAGAATGGATTAATGATAAAGCTAATGGCCATGGTGTGTATACGCATTCTAATGGAGCTAAGTATATTGGGGAATGGAAAGATGATAAACAAAATGGAAAAGGTATAGAAGAATGGTTAGATGGAGAACATTATGAAGGATAATATAAAAATGGAACCAAATCAGGCAAGGGTGTCTTAAAGTTCTTAGATGGAAGCTATTATGAGGGATAATTCCTGACTAATTAAATTCATGGATATGGTATAGTATCTGTCTTATTCAGGTCTTTATGTATGGTGTGAAAATAGGCAGTATGAGGGTTAATGGCAACATAATAAGATGCATGGTAAGGGAAAAATAACTTGGGTTGATGGTAGAATGTATGAGGGAGAATATTAAAATGATAAGAAGCATGGATTTTGGTAATTTTTATTGGGCTGATGGACGTAAATACATAGGGAATTGGAAGGATGGTAAACAACATGGAAGAGGTTAGTACTACTTGGCTAATGGAGAAAAGAAAGTTGGTGAATGGGTATAAGGAAAAAGAATCAAATGGCTTTAGAGTAATCCCAAGCAATAGTGAGATTAAGTTAGTTTTTGATTTGGTAATCTCTTTATCATTAATTTGATTGGTTCTTTTTGAAGAGAATCTATCTTCTTTTCAGATCTTCTTCTTCCTTTGAATTTAATCTTTCATATAATTGTTGGACTTTTTCTGCTTGTTCTTTCAATATTCTGTTCCTAATCATTTTTTTGGCTTCAAAAATACCTTTTTCTTTGTTTTAAAGCCATGATTCGATAAACCTTTCTCCTCATCATTTCTACTGATTGTTGCCTACCTTTTGCAGTAGTTAAACATGAATATTCTACTAATTCCTTATAAGAAGCTTCTTTTTATTTGAGGTTTAGCTTTAATATCAGTAGAAATAGCTTCAGGTACTTTCCCATCTGCTAGTTATTTATAAAAAGTTTCCTCCTCTTTTTCATATATAATGATTCTAACTTGACAAAAGTCTCTTTTTTCCTTAGCTCCTCTTCCTTTTGCATGAAATCTGGTGTGATAATACCTTCTAGTTTTCCCAATAATAGCACCATGAATGTATAATCGATCTTTCTTCATTCCCTTGTTAGATGCATGATCAATTAAATTATATAGAGTTCTAACCATTAATTTCCCAACTTTTTTCTGGCTGTTTTCTAGAACTTTGATTGCATCCATTAGATATAGCTTTTAATTGGTTCTAATGCGAGTTGTAGCTCTATAATCTACTTAGAAATTACTTTTTGATTGAAGTAATAATAAATTTCCTTATTGCTGAAGTGAAAATTTTTTAGGGTTTAGGTGTTGGTGTCATAATAACACATTCTTTACTCTTTGTTTCTTCTTGATTTTCAATAGATAGTTGATTAATTTTGACTTTGATGCAATTTGAGGATTTTTTTTAATTAGATGGGATACTATGGTTAAAATGATAATTACTTGTATAGATTGATTTGAAATTGTTTTTGTTTTTATTATTCTTAATTTTGTTTAAGAGCCTCCTTATCAATATCAAGACTTCTTAAATACTCACGAGTATATCTAAAGGCATAGATAGGAGTGGAGGCTAACAGAGATGATCCTTGTTTCCAAAGGGGTAAATATCTTAGCATTATATAAATAATCAAATAACTTATGAGGATCATTTTTAGATCTTTAAATACATTTACCACTTTGAATGCTCAATACCAAGCAAATAAAAGTAGAACAGCAGTTCGCTTTGAGGCTCAGAACTTTACTTTGGATTATGAAGAACTCAATTATCATACAATGGCAATTGCAAAGGGTTTTAACATCATTATCCTTTAATTCTAGTAGGAAATCAGTCTATATGTAGATGATAACATCATGTTAAGGGTTCCTAATGCTCAACAAGCTGAAGCGTATATCACTCAGCTAGGTGCAGGCCACCATTGGAGCAAAGATAGTATCTTCTCGAGCTACAACGATTGAAGAATTAGATAAATAATTAGTTTAACACCAAGTAAAAGCCATGATTTTTGAGCCAACCCTTCCTATAGGAAAAGCTACTCTACTAGATGGATTATATTCACTTATGCCATAAATTAAAGATACTCCTCAAGGTTGTCGAATAAGGACCAAGTAAATATCCATACCTTGAAATGCTTGTTCAGACTGGATTTTATACCCATCCAGGCATCTTTAAATATAGAGTAAGATGATAACTAATACTAGAGTCTGCTAAATTATGCCAAAGATAAGTACTATAGCATTAATCCTGCATCTATTCCATATTAACCAATTAACCTGTCCTTTCAGCTAATCCTCTTTTAGTGACTAACATTTGTAGTTAGTTTGCATATAAGTGTGCCCTTCTTAATAATACCATTAATGGAAGATATGTAGTTTGCTCTGAAGAAGATATGTAGTTTGCTCTGAACCTGGAGATATTCGACGTATTTTTGATTCTCATAAAAATCAGATTGACTTAGTTGGTACTGAGGAGATATCTGATGTGCCAGTATAAGCAAGAGTGATTGTAGAGAAGGATCTTCCTTGTATGGTAATCACCCTAATAGAATAGAAGTATGATATAATTCATAATTGATATATGGAATTATTGACTATTGATCAAGCTGATGATCCAGTTGGATCCTCCAAAATTGGCTAATCAATGTTTTTTTCTTATGGTTCTTCCTCATCATCTGAATCATTAAAATCTATGTATAAATAATGTCTATACTTTGCATATTCTGTTCATCCATTCCGCTAGACCCTTCTGAGCTTCTTCTGACTCTTCATCTTCATCAATCCATTTATCCCAATCACATTGAATATACTGTGATTTTAACTTACTTTCAGTTAACGTGGCCAATATGGCTTTAAAGTGTCCTTTTTAGTAAAGATAGCAATTAAATTAAAACCAGTTTTGTTCCATTTAGAGGTATTTGGATCTATTTCTGCATAAAAGTAGTTTCAAATTCATATGATTTCCCATCTGCAGTATCACATTTAAACTTAACAGAATTATCATTAATGTCTATTTTTTCATTTTTGATATCCCTGATACAACAGTGATATAGACTTTATCTTTACGTTGTGCCCATCTGATGATAGGGTGAAGAAGTTGTGATTACATGTTTTTTTTAATTTTAATTATCGTCTCAACATAGTACATATATAAGAAAGAACATTCTAGAACTTCAAATATTAAAGTTGTTTAAATACTATCAACTATAACTAAAAAATGATTTGCCTTCAGTAAGTTATTCATAGTCTATAATAAGTTGATTTTGCTTGCTAGATACTGCATTTTAATTTTAATAGCTTTTTTCCTAACAGTTTGATCATTAGTAATTCTCTTATGTTCTAAGAGAATACTTCTTACCCAACGATCCCTTAATTCAATACTACCACAACGAAAAATAGTCTATTTTCTCTATTAAGTTTCTTATATCTTAAATTAAATGTTTCTTTATCTGGTTTAGGAACTGTACAATCAATAAAATTCTCTAAGGAAATAGAATTAGCACAAGTTTCAGATCTTTAATCAGGAAATATATATATAATACCTTTTTTAAGTCTAATATACATTTTTTCCCACATTCTATCAATATTATAAAATAATTACTTCTTATTAAGTTTGGCTTTACTTAAAAATCCTTCTGATATAAGTTTTATTTCATTTGTCCGAGTTTTCTGTGTTCCACTATGTTTACTAATAAGCTAATCTTAACTATCTTTACTCTTATATGAATATAATGATTAAGTATCCATATAATATTTACTAAGACTTCCTGCTGCTAACTCTGAAATCTTACTTGATTTCCTATTTCGATCATAATGAGTTGTACTCTTTGAATTTATATTAGTTTTGAGATAGGATTTCATTGAAATCAGAGATTTATTTTGTTCATCAATGTTGGTAATGTATGATTCCAATCTACTTGATTAGTAGTAGTCATTACGGATAGTAACAATATTAGTAAACATGTTCTTATATGGTTCACTTAAAGAACGAATAACTGAACAGATCTATTAACATTGATTCATTGGAATTAGTAAAATCGCAATCAATTAATCAAATTATTGTAGATATTTCTTAGGTGGAATTTTTTCAGGACTTATAGCAGAGTACATATCAGTTAATTATTCTTTTAATAATTATATTTTTTTGACTATTCTATTAATAGATACATTTTTGCCTTATATTTTCTTGGGTTTAGGTTTAGGAGAACCTAAATTAGGTACTTCACTAAGGAGTAAATTTCTAAATATTTATATTTTCAAAGTTTCCATGACTTTTTCATAGTACCTTTTAACAAAAACTTTATGGAGATACTTAGTAATACTTTTAGAATTATCTACAATAATATGGTATAGTTTAACCATATTTATATCATCAAACTTAGTATCACTAAAATATCCTTAATAAGACCTTCAATTTCTGAGGATAATTTATCTAGGATCAATAATGCTAATTCTCTATATAATTTAACTGTTTTATCATATTCTTCTTTTACTTTTTATTTAAGTTAATTAAATTTCTCTCTATAAAATTCTTCAGTTAATTCTGACATCCTAAAATAATTATTAGCTATTGCTGCCATTTGTCGAGGAGGAATTATTTATTCATCAACAGTAGATTTTAACTCTTCAACATAAGTCTTTAAAGCTTTAACCATCATTTTATTAACATTATATAAATGTAGTAGATGTTACCAAGGAGGGTATGCTAAATCAAAAACATCATAGAGAAACTTAAATAAATCAGTTATTCCATGACTTTAAGGAGGTTAGTCAAGATCTACAACTTCCTAAGCTACCTGTATTAATTTTTACTGTTGAACTATATTGAGTATAATAGTTTCAAAACCTTTAAAACTCTCTCTAACATATATTTTACTAAGTTATTTCATTCCTTAAGTAAATTAAGTATCTCTAATGTATTCTTTAATAATGTTATTATATTCAGCCATTCCTCTCAAAATACCCAATATTTGAACACCCTTCAGAACCCCCCAAGCAGTATCCCATGTCACTTTAATCATAATCTTGACATGATTATGTACTTATTCTAGTATGGCCATAACTACATGATTTTTGTTTTGAATTTTAGATTAAAAAATATGTATCATTTAAACAATAAATGGTTTAATTGATTCTAATAGGGAAATTAAGGTAGAAAGTTAAGGTTTAGTATCATTATTGAAATCAAAATGATGGTTGAGTAAGTAAAGTAATTCTTACTTAAATTAAAATTCCTTTGCTGCTTCATAGAGATTAATGAGTTTATCATAATTTTTCTTATATCTTTTAATTTTAATACCTTGTTTAGTTTTTTTAAAATATTTATCTTGATAGATTTTAGGTATTACTTCTAAACTATTAACCATTCCTTTTTCTAACATTTCTTTTAATTAGTCTCTTTCTTGAATAGTCCTACAAATAAATTCATATATTTGTTCACCTATATTAATTCTAAGGGATATTTCTTCTCCAGAATCATCCTCAATTAACTCAATAATACTCATCATATCAAAAACCTTAATTGCATATTCTTTATTAGTTTTATTGGTACTGCTATCTGTAGCAATCTTACTTAAACGATAAAGAGTGTCTATTTCACACCAGGGAGGTAACATAGATGCAGTCAAATTATCATCATAACAATGATCGGGATAAAGAGATTTTGAAGAAAATAATAAATATCTATCAACTTGAGTACCATCAACAAACATTTGAATTAAGGAAGAAGAAGTTGGTTTAGTCTTTAAATAAGGACAATACAAGTAGTAATGTACCATCCATTCAGGTAAACGATTAAAATATTAGGAAAATTATAAGTTAGTTAGAATCTTCAATATTTGCTTAATATTTTAGGGTGGTCGAAGCTGGACAGAAGGCTTCTTTACCCTATTAGAAAGTTTAACAGCTGTTTTAATCTCTTGAAGATTAGTTTCTTATTTCTTTTTAATATCACTCTGAGTTTTTAGTGTCTTATCAGGGATAGTAGTTGGCTACCTTTTATTCTTTTAATTGGATTATATAATGTTAGTTTTTTTAGTCTTAGTTGGAGATATTTCTGGGTTATTGATTGATAGGTTTGTTGAAGGTATTGTTAGTTATGTTTTAATCTTTTTATTTTTGATTAAAGGATCAAGTTTTTTAGATTTTTTGTTAGGCTATTTTTTAAGTTGAGTTATTACTTTCATCCAATCTTCTTTTTCTTCAACTGTTTTAGCTTTGAGAGTATAGGTCCTTTTAGATGTTTCCAGTTCAAAAACTTTTTCTTCACCTGTTTCACTGATTTTAATATCTTTGAGTAGGAAGATATTAGTTTCCTTAAACTCTTGATCTTCACAATTACGATAGGCTATCTGTGATCCCTGTCCAAGAATCTTCCAAAATCTACTCTTAGGATCAATTAGTACTTTAGTTGGTATCCTAAAAAGAAGCTAGTTGATAATTTCTCTAGTACACCCTACTTATCAATGAATTCTGAGTATTTTGATGTTCTTTACATATTATAAAATTATTATCATATTAACTCAGCTATTCCTATCTAAACTAACCATATCCTCATACAGAATATTCTCTTATCCTTATAAATTTATTACCAAGCAAATCCTTTAAATATTTCTGTCTTAATACAAGAATAATTTCTTGTGAGCATTTATCAACTAAAATGAAATACGTATGATCTAAAAAAGAGATAGTCAATCTAAAAAATGCTTTTTTCAGGTGATTAAATACAAAAATCAATATAAAATTATTAAAATTATTGTACATGAATTAAATAGGTTGAAGCAAATCAAAAATTAATAAGCATTCTTTGAACAACTTAAAATAACTTATAAAATATTACATTTATTAAGTTGTTAATTAAAATTACTATGATAAAGCATTACTTACTTGATTAATAGTTCCCTTTAATAAATATAAATAAACTATCAATTATTCCTACTCAGCAAAACCTTACTCTCCTTTTATGCTTTTATTGATCCTTGAACCATATACAAATTTTATTTATTATTAATAAATTTCCCATAACTCATCATGCAAGCTATTACCCTATGCCAACTACTTTGTCTTGAAACCTGTTCCCATCATCATCCTCCTACCAATAATAATGAGGCTATTATAGATGATAAGCCAGTCTATTTCTTCAGATAGTCTTTAAGGTCTTACCAAAAACATAAGAGGGTATTCTCTATGCCAGAGAATACTCAGCTTAATAATTCTGAACAATTATATCTAATGTAAGAAAAGCACCTATTCAAATCTGGAAGACAATAAAATGGAGTTAGAAACAAAGAAAAATTAAATAAAAGTAAAATTTTATTATATATGGTATAGAATCAATTTTTGTTATGAAGAAATATGGAAAAGGAGCAATAGATCAAAATATGAAGAGGAAAATTAACAAAACTGATTATAAAGCAGAAAAAATATCAGTTAAAGATTCTTTGAAGAGAAAAAATTTGATAAACTTGATGAAAAAAGAGAAAAAATGATTTTTAAAGATCATAATTAATTTCTTCCAATAGAGAGTTATAATTAAAATAGGTTGTAAAAAATATGAAAAAAATATCACCTACTTATCAACTCAATCTTACACTTAACCAATCCAAGAAAAAACAACATAAAACCATTGCAGCTACTAAAAATATACATTCCCTTTATAGAAATTCTAATAAGTATCCTCATAAATAAGGAGATAAATTCCTTCAAGGAGAAACTATAAAAGTATCTAAAGGACATAATCGAACTAAAACAGCTGAAGCTATATTAAAAACATAATCATCAACCAATCAAATGATCAACAGTAAATCAAAGACCAAAATTCAAGAAAACTAAAGAGATAAACCACGAAAAAATTAAAATAAACATACATGCAAGTCAACATCACAACTAAAAAACTCTTTCTCAACTACTAACTTAGTTAATATGCACCTAAAATTGAATCTTAACTTAACTAATAAAGGTAAATTTGCACCTTATAAACCTACCAATAATCAATCACATTATATTAATTCTATGAGAGAAAAAATAGAAAGGAAAAATCAACAAAGTACCAATTCTAACATTGATTCAAAGGGGGTAGCAAAAATCATAGCTAAGTACAAAGAACTTCAATAGAAGAATAAAATGTATTGTGCAATCCTTAATGATCTCCAATCCAGGGGAATTAATGTTGAAAAAGTAGGCAATAAGAGATGTTGTTAATGAAATATTTAATTGGAGTTATTTATATGACAAATGTTTTACTTAATACTTTGTTTGATTACTTATACGTCTACCTCTATGTTTTACTTAATAAGGCATGCTGAGTCCATCTATAACCTTAAAGAACGGAATCTCTCAAGCGAACTAGGTAGCTAGTATGAAAAGACCCAGGAATACTTAGATCTAAAGTTTAATATAGAATTAGAAGATAGTCCAATTACTCAAGAAGGCTACCACCAAGCCCAGCAATGTAGATAGCTGATGGCTGATAAGGAAATATAATTGGTCATTGTGACTCCCTTAAGGAGAGCTCTCACCACCTGTTATGAAATCTTCAAAAATCATAAAAGTAATCCACCTATAATTGTTGATCCTGATTTTAGAGAGATCTTGGAGTCTGCTTGTGATATAGGTTCATTACTTCCCATTTCTAAGATAGAATACCCATATTTTGATTATTCCCTCATTAAGGATTTAGACACTTGGTATATTGATTCAATTAGTCATACGTAAACTAGAAATAGACTGTTAGCCAGTATAAAAGATGTACCAAAAGAGAATAAAAATGAAAAAGCTAAAATGGCAACATTGGAGGTATTGAAGGAGGTATGGAAGTAGAGATGTTAAGGTGCTCATGAATTGAAGGAAAACATGTTAGCATCTATTGAGATTCAGAAGCAGAAGATGAGAGAATTAATGAAAAAATATAAATCAATAGCTATTGTTTCTCACAGTGAAAATATCAAGAGATACACTGGTTATAAGATTAAAAACTGTGAGGTGTATGAGTTTACTTATGAGAAACTCATGGAAATGGACAATCAATGATTCTTGGAAGACATAATTTGTTTAAGCTGCTAATAGTAGATATTTAAGTTAATTTATTCATAAGATAGCTCAGAGATCTTGGTGATTGTAGTCATCATGGTCAAGAGTAGCAAATATTGGGTCATCATCGCACTTAAAACATTGTTGAAATTATTATAATTATTACAAAAAGAAACCATAATAATTATCAAGATGGAAAACTATTATTTTGGAAATCTATATGAAGTGAATATTCTAGCATTGATGACAAGAAGTGGAGTGACTAAGGCTTGAAGAAGAAGCTAATGCTGTGTCTAATTACTTCAAATACAGTTGAATCAGATTTATTCTAAAATTGAAGCTGCTGAGAGAAAAATAGTTCAAATTTCTGCATCTAAGGTGATATTTCTAAATAATATCTTATACATACATACATACATAATCAGACAGGGAGCAACTCCCTGTTAAATCTGTTGATTCAGGTGAATCATTAAATAATTTATTCATTTCCGGTTTCATTCTAATTTTCTTCACTTGAGCTTGACCAGTCTTCATTGGATTCCCATGACTCTCCTTCTTATTCAATATGATCCAGAATTTGATCAAGCCTGTCATAACCTATGTCATTGAATAGCTGAGTTAATTATTCCAATTCATTTTGAGACATTTCACCTTTCCTAATCATCTTCCCGAAATCTTTCTTTAAGGACTGATATTCTTCACTCTTTTCACTGAAACCACCAGTCAAACAAGCATTCTTTAGTCCCTTGGTTAATTTATGGTGCAAGTATGTTTTGTCTTTCCATGGAATACTATAATTTTTCCTCTGTTTCTCTTGTTTTATATTTGGCATTCCTGTTTCCTGTATTTTTGTTTGGCTGAAACTTTCTATTGTTTTCTATTTGTACTTAGGCTTATATTTAGGTTTAGGAAAGTTTATTGAGGGTTTTACAAGAACATTGGGAATCTAAATTATTAATGACAATCTATGTATGAATAACAAGGAAATTCAACAATTTCTGTAGTGAACTGTGTCACATTAGCATAGCTAATTATTTATTATTCGATCTTTCTATTTCTTATATACATTTAGAAATTGAATCTTTTTAAATTCTATTTATTAAAATTGTCAATTTTTTGAATCAATTCTTTTTCCTTGAGTGAAATATCATTCATGATTCTTCTAGTTTCTTTTTACTTTTTAAATTTTAATAATATTTTTGCTTTATTATGAAAGCTTCCATATCATCTTCAACTTCCAGCACCAAAAAAGGCAAAAAATTTATTGGAAACTTTATTTATGGTGGCTTTGCTGGAATCATCAGTAAAACTTGTGTAGCCCCGATGGAAAGAGTAAAGCTTTTACTCCAGACTTAATCTGATAACTCAAGGGTAAAGATGAAATATAAGGGAATCTTTGATTGTGCTAAAAGGTGTATTCAAGACGATGGTTTTTTTTCATTGTGGAGGGGTAACTTAATCAATGTTATTAGATATTTTCCTACTCAAGCACTTAGTTTTGCATTCAAAGATTATTTTAATTCCCATTTTGTATTCAATCGAGAAAAAAAAGGTCAATTTTAGCTTTTCACATCCTTAGTGGTGGGTTCGCTGGAGGAACAACTGCTCTTATTGTTCATCCATTAGATTTTGCTAGAACTAGAATAGGTGTAGATATTGGAAAAAGTTTAGAATAAAGAGAATTCAAAGGAATATGGCATTGTTTTTCTAAAACTTTAGAAAAAGAAGGCATAAGAGGTTTATATCGAGGAATTAGTATGGCAGTTCCTAGTGTATTCATATACAGAGGATTTTATTTCGGTATCTATGATACTGGAAAGGAGCTCATTCTGAAACCAAGTATACATTATAAAACGTAGACACTGTATTTATCAAATTTGTATGGGCTCAATTTTCAGTAATGCTAGCTTAACTTTTAGCCTACCCTGGTGATACTGTAAAGAGAAAGTTGATGATGCAGACCCTAAAGGAGAAGAAAAACTATAGTGGGGCCTTGGACTGTTTTAGGAAAGTAGTTTAAAAAGAAGGATATAGAGGATTATGGAAGGGAGCCTATTCTAATTTCATTCGTTCTTTGGGTAGTTCACTCTGCTTGATACTTTATGATGAATTTCAAAAGTATACTGTGATTAGTATTGAGTGAACTCTGCTAGATGTGATTTGATAGTCAATTATTTGCAAGAAGAAAATCAATAAGTAAATTTTAAAAGGTAAATTTATCATCATATTGGTAGGTTTCATGATTGTACTAGGAACTATCTCTCTAGTCCCACATCAATATTTATTTTATATTAATTTTGATGTCCTATTTATGTAACTTCCTCTAAAATATATATAATTCAATCATGAATACATCTGGTGTTAAAACTAAGAGAATCTATCAACTTAGGAAAATTCCACCCAAAACACAACCAGAACAAGCACCTCTAGAACCTAAAGAATCTTTAATCAATTCACCAGTCTATGAAGAAGCTAAAATTGATAAACCTACATCACCTTTTTTACAACAATCTGCACAAACACCAAGAAATAAATCTAATATCTTTTAAGAACCAGAAGATATTAAAAACCTATCAGTAAATCCAAAATTGAATATATCAACTCCATTTTTAAAATTTAAAACTCAACTCAATAATCTTCAAGTTAAAGAAATTAAAGTGAAAAATATTTCACAATCAGCCATATATTTTGAATGGCAATGCAAGAATCTATCGAAAATTAATCCATATGCTATTAAAGATTCTAAACCTAAATTTTATTGTCACTATGAACATAATGTAATTCGTCCAGGGTAAGAAATTACCTTTGGATTTTCCTTTATTTCTCAAATTACTGGATATTTTATATAATAATTTGAACTACTCACCAAACCATCTCTGATTGATCCTCTTCCCTTCATAAAATTAGAAGGAAAAGCCTACATTCTTGATTAATTAGCAAGTAAAAGATCAAACTTATTCCAATATTTCCATGAGCAGGAACTTGATTATCAAATGAAATAAATTATGGAAGATATTGTAACTGAAGTTAAATCACCTTAACCACCACTTCCCAATGTGAAAGATTTGGCTATTGCTGAGGTAGAATTTGATAAGATGAACAAGTCAAAAGGAGTTTATTTCAATAGCATTATTCATGAATGGTTCTGTTAATTATTTAAGGAAGTTTATATAAAAACTCATTTAGAGGAAAAAGAGGGTGAAGAAGATCCTTATTGGGATCAATCAATTGATACCCTAGACTGTCTGATTAAGGAATCATCCTTAGATGAATTAGAAAAAAAAATATATCTTCAGAGATTGAACCATTATATTCACCTATCAACATTCCCTTCAGCCTCAAAATCTAAATTATATTCATCTGTAAGAGATTTCATAGCTAAAGCAGCTTATAAGCTTGGTGGAGATTATGCAGATACAGTGAAGAAGGAATTAGATATGTGGGAAGTTCCATTTAGGTAACCTTTATAAGAAGACACAGAGGCAGATTTAAAAGCAAGAGAGGAATAGATAACTAAAATTAAGGCATAATGGCTGAAAAGGGCTAAAAAAAAAAAATGGACTGATGATGATTAAAAATAACTCATTAAAGAATACAAGGAAAAATTAAACAAAAAAGTAGTTGAGGATATCACTGTACAATTTACAGGGTTTTAAGAAAAAGCAGACTTTATTAAAGTTTAATCAGAATTAAATGACAAAATTAATAAGAATTCATACAGTGATTTTCTAGAAAGGATGAAAACAATCAAAGAAGTACCAATTTAGGGTAAAAAAGTGATGATTAAATTAGACCTAAAGTTAAAACCAAATAGCTAAGAAAAACTCAAAGAATTAGAATAATACTTAATTCATAAAAAATAATAATAATTACGATTAGAAGAGGAAAGAAAGAATCAAGAATTAAAGAAAAAAAAAACTACTAAAGATAAGAAGAAAAAAGCACAACAACAAGAAGAAATTATAAAACCAATCAGTTATGATTTTATGTCTCTTCTTGATGAGGAAAATTGGAATGGTTTCTCATAGACCTTTAAAATAGCCTTAGAAAAACAACCGTTTTTTATTTTAATAGGATGTACATTTGGTGGAACTGAAGCCAAGGTAGGGGAATATTGTTCAAAATTCTCAATAAGATTTTTATTAGAACATTTAAAGAAAACTATAGACCCATCAATTTAATTTCTTGAACATGCAGAAATTCCTAACCTTCTTGAGAAGATTGAAAATGAAAGTATTAATGAAGGAAGCATATATTTACTGTAAAATTTGAATTTTCTACCTTATGAAGTCCTACAACGAAGGGAACTACTAACACTAAAAAAATAACCCCCTCAATCAAATCAGGAAATAGAAGAACCAAAACCCCAGGAAACCATTAGCAAACTTCTTTATCCACAGATAGAAGATTAATTGACTAAAATATCACCATTGATAGATGTCATTGTTACTGAAGATCAATGGTCTAATTCAACATCAGGTCTGATTTCCTATTATGGTAAACAAAATATTATTGGGACACTTTGGTGGAAATACATCAGTTTAGCCTTGAAAGTACTTAAGCCAGACTATCCCACTACAGTGGTACTTGGAGGGACACTTACTGCTGACAAAATACTTTTAATTAGTAGATTGTGTCATTGTATTGAAAAAATATTTTTAGTTGGATAAATTGGTCTAAAATTTGGAGTAGTAGGACATCAAAGTAAGAAAAACATGAATAAAGAACCAATAGAAGGATAATAAAAGAAAGTTTCATAACTAAAACAATTAAATAGACTGATAATCACTCAGGCTGAAAGGGATATTATAGAGCATTTCTTGAAAAAATGTGGGTAGTAAGGTACTAGCAATAAAATACAATATCCTTAAGATTGTGCTGTTCTCAACAAAACTATTATCAAAAAAGAAGAATAATCAGATCCCAATCCAGTAGAATTTCTTAAAGTAGTTAATTATATTATTGACTCAGAAGCTGAACTTACAGAGAATGACTAAGTCATTGATATAGGATAATTAACTTTATAATCCCTTTGTTCAATAGACAGAGGTCATTTAATAATCATGGAACATCCTACATCTGCTGATTTAGTTAAGTATGGTGCTTGGGAATGTGACCCACCGCATGTAAATTCCTATATGGCTTTGGTCAAGAGTCTCTATAAAAAGCAAGAGGAAAAGCTAAAAAGACACAAGTTAGAACAAAATAGCCATGAAGGTATTCACTATGATAAAGATTTGGTTGTTGCTATGGTCGGCACTGATTTGGAGTATGTAGAGAGCATCAACTTGAAAGACCCTAAGAAAAAGCATAAATAGGAAGAAGGTAAAGATTAAACTATTATAGAGTAAGTCGAAGAGGAACCCTAAGAAGAGGAACTAGAGGAAGGTAAAAAAATAGACTTAATCACTGATTATCGACTAAGCAGCTATGAGTGCATGGAGAAACTGTTAGTCGGGAGATTCATGGTGGGGTTGAGGGATCTGGACAGGTACAAAAAATCTGATGATTGAATAAGGCTGATCAGAATATAATACATCCATAATATTCCTTTTTCAATGATTATGAGACAGAACCAAAACAAGAAGTTGGGAAAATTGGGGTAAACTTATCTTACAATAGAATTCAGTAACTAACAGTCACTACAAGATCCATTATAAATGCATTAAATTTCGTCAATTTCATCAAACATTATGTGAATATGCACCTAATTTTCTGAGTGTGGTCAATATCTGGTTCCTTGTTGGGTGTTTGAAGCTATACATTTTCTATATTAGCTTTCTACTTGGTTCTGAGTTAATATATTAGTGCTTCATTTTATGCTTCTCTGCAGCTTTCAGTCTTTTTTACAAAGCTTTTCACATTTTTTTATCCCTCTCTAATCTTTATTTCTTTGATATTTAGAAAAGATGATTTATTTTATTTTGCAAAATAATGATTCGTTAATTAGTCTCTATTCCACGAGTTATCTGAATATTAATACATAGTACCTCTAGTGTAGGTTATCTTTTATATGAATCATGGCATTTGATATGTCAATTTAATAATAAAGTTCAATGGCGCTTTTAAGTATTATAAATATGATCATTCCAGAAATGATGACTAACTAAGAAGGAACTTCATGATAATTGCAGTTAGAAAATAATGGAATTATAGGCAAGGTATCATACCACATATATATAGTATAGTATCTGGATGTAAAGACTTAGACTTGCCCTCTCAGCAGCTTTAACTTTGAGTATAAGTCTGTAGTCTTATTTCAATAATTAGATGCAATTCTTTCAGTCAATCGCTCTTTGTTCCTACCATGAATTCTCTTTTGCATAGAATAAATATTTTCATATCCATTTTTTGTATTATTCTTTCAGTATTCTTATTTATGATATCAATTTAACTTGTTTTGCCTTTTAAAGAATACCAGCAATCCAGTTTAGCTCTTCTATTTTACATGATAATATAATTAGTTAAACAATATAATTACTCAACTGAAATATTGAGTAGTGATTGTTTTAGTATGCTTGAAGTTAATTATTTAATTCAATCTAATTTTTTCAGTACCAACACTAGTATTATATAAAATCTTCTTATCCTGCAGTTTTACAACCTTTATAAAAATATATATAGTCTTTATCTTTATAGTTTATAACTATCTATATTTAAAAGGATTTCAAAATATCTTACATCAGAATTAGAACTCTACCCATTCAAGGAAATGTTCATAGTTAGATCTGACACTCTTATAGAACTAGTGTAAATTGATATAAATAATCAGGTTAAATTGGCAGATGTAATAAAGGGTAACTCAACCTCTGTATCTACCTGAAGTGTTTCCATTAGTAACTCTAACCCTACTAATATCATTGAGACATTTTTGGTTGAAGAAGGTAAACTTAGCACATTCTTCATAAAGTCTGTTAATGCTTCACCAACTATTGAATGAATATTCTAACATAAATTTGCTCTGTTTAAGAGATTTACCCATAATTTTTTGAGGATTTGTGTATCTTTCATCACTTCAAAGGTTCCTTAGCCTCTATGTGTACATTTATTAATTACTTCCTAAGAAGATAAAGTCCATATTCCCCTCAAGTTAAAACTTCCTTATGGAAACCTACTTGGTATAATGGGGTAAGTACTATTTATTCCTATAAGGATTTAACTTCAGGAGCATCTAGACATTACTACTAATTTTTCGATAACTTAGAGTCTTATGAGGAAATTTAGAAGGTTCTTTCTCTATTATTTTCTTCCTTTCACCACCCATTCCTGTTGATACCATTATTTTAGATCCTCCTGCTTGAATACAATAAACTTACTGACCAATTATTAATAAAATCACAAATGAAACACTTAAAGCTTATTTTTTGGTAACTGTAGTTTAATAGAACTTTTTTTCAATCTTTTTAATAGAATTCATTATTACACCTTCAGGATCACTTATAAGTAGCAGTTCATCTTCCATCAAACATCCATGAAAATTATCTCTCATATAATCAGCTAGTTCTGAACCATTCTATCCATCATAGATGGCAAAGAAGGAGATTTGATGAGATTTATTAGGAGTTTTATTCAAATTAGTTACAATACATACTCTATCTTAGTTGATAGCATTATAGAGTCCAGGATGAGAATTAGCAGCATATACCTTAATCAGGCTATGACTTTTTGATGAAACTTTTGATTTTTCAACATTAAGTACAGTAGTAGTTTATAATCCCTACAATAAAGATGTAAATACTTGTTGTATTTCACTATAAGACTGTATTTTTTGCCTACTAGGGTTGTAATCCCCACGTCCATATTGTTTGTCAAAGGTTAAGCGAGCTGCATTAGAAATAACTTTAGTCTTAGCATTAGTGAGTTTCCCAGATTGGACTCGATGATGTTATTTATCCTTTTGAGTTATTTTATTTTGAATTGCCTCATTATAGATAGTTCTACTATCTAAATCTACCTTTGAAACAGCTAGCATGGTTTTAGTCATCGCTAAAGATGTTTTAAGACAAGGAAAATCAGTTTTTTATGCAAGACGCCTTTGAGAGCGAGAATTTGTCCTTTCCATTAACAATATTCTTATGTTTGATGAAATTTATACCATTTAAAACAATCATTATAAAATGGAACAAACCATCGTCCTTGACAACACCAACTAACCATAAAAAAAGGATTCCTCCTTACAATAGGAAGAAACTAATGTTTCAGATAGTATCAGAGCTAGTAATTACTATAATCTTAAACAAGCAGCCCATCCTATTGCATGCTTATGCACTTTATCGGTCAAAGTTATTGCTCTCATCATGTATGACTCAACAAATTTATAGATTCCTTTTTTTTGATAGGTTGATGTTTAGCAGTATCATATTTATCATTGTACTCATTTTAATGGCTATTGACTTTTGGATCACCAAAAATATCACTGGTAGGCTACTAATTGGACTTAGATGGTGGGTATAGATCAATGAAGGAGAAAGTTATGTTATGAAAATTTAGACATATAACAAAATCTATAAGTCTAATCATGTTGATGCTGCTTTTTTTTGGACAAGTATGCTGTTATTTTTAGTGTTATGGGGATTGACTTTTTTTTGGAATATCTTGGATCTTATAATACCTAGTCGGAATAGTATTTGGGTATTTGTTGAATATATGAAGATAATCCTAATTATGATTAATATTGGACTCTTATTTACCAATACTTACTGCTTTTTTAAATGTCGAGAAGGTATCCTTAACTTCAATCATAGAATACTCACTTAAACTGACAGAACTAAAACGAGCCATAGCCGAGAAAATGACTTCATGATTACATCATAGCCTCTAAAAAGAATAGATTCATAAACAGCATCATCAAGCATCATCAAACATCATCTATACAGTTTCGAGATTCAATGACTGGGACTATTTTCTCAACTATTAACTTCAAATTTTAGAAGAAATCTGGTCTTGGTTTTAGTTCTAGCATTGAATATAGTTCTTCAGCCCATAAAATTATCTTCTTCTTTAGAACCTAGTCATTTATTTTTTTTGTTGTCAATTTTTCTTTTTAACTTAGTAAAAGTTAGTGTTTATCTTTTTATATTCCCTGATAAGAATGTTTATTAGTTGGTTGAGCTTCCTCTTCCATTGATAATAATTAATTTCGAAAAGTTGACATACCTTAAATTTATCCATCTATTTATACTAATTATTTCTCAAGATTATCAACCCTCTTTAGAGCAACATCATATACTTCATCTTGAAGTTCCATTCTTTGTAAAATTTTATTGATTTCAACAATGTTGGTATTAGATTTAATATACATAAAAGCTCTTTGAACATCTTAATATTTCCTAATGAGATTATTACTCCTAATCTTAATGATTTGACTTAGAACACGATGAGTAAATAATATTTATAAATACTTAGCTAATTCTTATCTTTCAATTTGACAAGGAGTAAGTAGGTTAATATCTGCATCTCTCCTTTTCTTTTCAGTCCGAAGTTCATCAAGAATATCCTTTTCAGACATTTATTCATTTATAAGATTAATAAATTAATTTTTTTGTGCTACTTGTTCTCTACTTATTCTATTAGCTTCATCTTTCATACTGATTAGTTCTTGACTAAATTGTGATAATTCATAGTATTTATTTTATAATTCTTGATACAATTTTTCTAGTTGTTTAAAGATTCGAGCTTAAGATGCATGCTTAGCTTTAAGGAAGTCTTCTTCTTCTATAAGTCTTTTTTTCATATGAATCCATGATTTTTATTTCCAAAGATTATCTTCTAAGATTTCTTGAAGACTCTATAGTTGATTTTTAACTGATCCTAGACCCTGATTAGCTGATTTAGCTTCAGTATTGATTAGCTGATTTTCATGCTCTACTTTCCTAATTTCATTTTTGACTTTATTAATAGAGTACTATTTAGATTTAGATTGTAACACCATAGTATCAAGTGATTTTTTAGCTGCTGCTAATTATTTTTCCATTTAATTGATTTGTGTCTTATATTATCAAACTTTGTACATCATAATAGAGATTAGCCTTTGAATGTGGATCAGCATAAATTATTTGTTATATTTTTTTCTATTGAATCAATCTTTAGAATTTCTTCCTTTGAAATTCTTATCCAATTTTAGGTTTACCTTCACGTCGGCTACTTTAAGAAACTGTTCGAATTTGTCTTCGTCTAATTGAGACTGTACTAATACTTCTATTTCGTTCTCCCTAAGATAGAATAATAATAGTTACTAGTGGATATCCAGCTATCATTGACAATAAAACTATTGATAGTTACAAATTATTTAGAAATATTATGAGTCTAATTTGAGATAACAATTATAGCTAATAGTTCAAATATTCATCATTCAATTATCTTCATGATTTTCTGACTAATTAGACCAATTTTAAATTGTCTTACTTCTTCTTGAATATTTGAAAATAGTTCATTCATTTTCATTTCTTCGATAAGTTCTTTATTATGTTGTTCATACTACTTACGCAATTCTCTCAGTTATTCCAGATAGATTCTTTGGTTAGAAACTTGTTTCTACCGATTATTCATTTCAAATTTTAATTTATATACATAATAGTTTTTGAAGGTTATTGACCTTATCTAATCTGATAAATGACTGCTTTCTATAAATGAGTGCTATTCACCGATAATCAGGATCATCTTCCTTACTTTAATATTTCTTGGGGTGATGCTTATATCCACCTCTCTAACCATAGTTTTTCCCTTGATAACCACTATAATTGTTTTAGCGATATCCTCTATTGGGTTTATCCTCATGTTTTTTATTCCTGTATTGTTTATATTCATTATTTTTTTCCCTCTTTTAATGATAATAGTTTTTTTTTTCTGTTTCTGGTTGTGATAGTTCTTCACTAATTGGATCCCAAAAGTCTTTTGGAATATATTTTCGAGGTTACGAAAAGTGCTTATGTTTGTAATATATTTAATGGATTACATTAGCTTCAAATACTTTTGTATTTTGCTTTATATTGTTAGGGATAGTGGTTTGATCATTTGAATTACCGAGATCTTATACATTTTTTAGTTCAATTTGCTCATGCTAATAGTCAATCTTAACTAGAAGACCTTAGAACTTATGACCATCTTTTAATTCAATTGTGACTGTATTTTTAAAAAATTCTTTAACACTTGGAAGACTCATTTTTTATCGTTTAAAAAAGCTTTTATAAAATGCAACAGTGATTAAAATTATGACATTTAATCATTAATAAAATTGATTAAGAATGATAATTT
>CASCJZ010000389.1:0-23864 GCA_949152475.1 Terebella lapidaria
TGGTTAATTCTTTCAAAGTAGTACCAATACTTGTGAAACATGTTCATCAGTCTGTTAATCTTGTCGTTAATTTACCATTTGTCTTTCATGTACTAGTGGTAGTTTTTTACTCAGTTAGACTTGCCTAAATTCATGTCCTTTTGGTCATTATTAGTTTGGAGTCCTTTGTCAGGCCTGTCCTAGTGCTATTCATTGTTAATCATGTTCTGGTTCTTCCCAGTGCTTAACATGTCTTTCTGGTTATTTTATGTACTTAAATGAATGTAGATCTTCCTGTCCTTCTTCTATAACTACACCTAATTCATTGACTAAACAATGTGATGGATGTCCAACTAACTGTACTGAATGTTCTGGGTCTGATACTAGTGTTAGTTGTACTGTTTGTAATGCTGGATATTTCCTGGATACTAATAGATGTTATTTAGGTTGTGCAACTATTGGTCTGGTACCTAATGGTAATATTTGTTCTTCATGTGATAGTGTATGCTTGACTTGTTAAAACACAATCACTTCATGTACTAGCTGTGATACATCCTCCCCTAATCCTTACTTATTTAATAATTTTTGCCTATCTAGTTGTCCATCTGGATACTTTAATAATGCTGCTACTTTTACTTGTTCAACTTGTACATTTCCCTGTTAATTATGTACTTCTGTTTCAGTAAATTCTTGTATTTCTTGTGTTAGTGGGTATTTATTACTTAGTTCATCTTGTTTACAGAATTGTCCAACTGGATATTATACTCGTACAACTTCATGTCAATCATGTGTATCTCCATGTCAGAATTGTTTATCTTAAGTTTAATGTTCTTCATGTGTAGCAGGATATTTTCTATATGGTGTGAGATGTGTTACTTAATGTGATCCTGGAATGACTGTTATTAATGGTAATGAGTGTTTAGTTTGCTCTTCTGAATGCAAAACTTGTTCATCATCTTCATATTGTACATCTTGTTTTCCTTCCAATTTTCTTTTTGACGGAAATTGTTCTAGTTTATGTCCAGATGGTACTTATAGAGATAATGCTAATAGTATTTGTTTGAGTTGTTAATCTCCCTGTAGTAGTTGTTCATCCTCCACTTATTGCATTACTTGCATTAATAGTGCAGCCTTAGTAGAGTTAGGACGGTGTGTTGGAAGTTGTACAGCTCCTAGAATAGTGGTTGGTCCAATATGTTAGGCATGTGATATTAGTTGTAGTACATGTGTTGGTTCCATTAATAATTGTTCTCTATGTAATGTTGGTGGTGGGTACCAATATTACTATATTAATAATTTTACATGTGATTCTAGCTGTACTTTACTAATTTGGGTTGATAATGGAGTCAATCAATGTCAAAGTACTTGCCCAGAAGGAACTTATGATGCTTCTAGTACATGCACTAATTGTCCTACTGGATGTTTAACCTGTTCCTCAGCTAGTATTTGCCTAATTCCCTGTGATAGTGCTAATGGTTATTCATTCTATTAGAGTACATGTGTACTAAATTGCCCTCAGACCGCTCCTTTTTCAGTAGATGGTTCTTGTGTGAATTGCCAGATAGTAAATTGTTAGATCTGTGCTAATTCTACCCATTGTTCTACATGTAGTAATAATACCCTCCTTATTCAAACTTCTTCCCAGTCCTAGTGTATTAGTTCCTGTGGCAGTGGCTATCAGTACAATTCAGTAACATTCCAATGTGATCTCATTATCACCCCTACTCCTCCTTCTTCCTCATCTATATCCATACCAGAGTATCTGTGGCTGATGATTCTAGGTGGAATTATGATCTTATTCCTTATTAGTAAATTCCAGTATCCTTAAACTAATCTTCTGATATGTGCATTCTTATTAATATCTTTGTTATCTACTGGATCCTTAGCCCATATTCTCTACTTAGAACTTATAACTTTAACTTCTGTTTCAGAATTTATGTTTCTACCCTTGGTTAGTTACTTTGTGATTAGTGCAGCTGCCGTGTTAATTGTATTGAATTTAACAACTATTTTTGGTTTGATTGGTGCTAGAGATTATAGTTTGGTTAAAGTGTTTGAAGAATATACTGTTGTTGGAGTTATTGTATTAGTATTGTGTATGATTGATGGTAGATTTTTATGGTTATTTAGTTCAGCTCTATTGAATTTTACTGGTTTTAAAGTTAAATATATTAAAAGTTGTACAGTATGGCTTCTTAAGTTGCTGATTGTTATCAGTTTTCTCCAGAGTTCTTTATGTATTGGTTATGGAATTATGCAGTTATTGGTTCCTAATACTTCAAGACTACTTCTTGAGGCTAATAGTGTTTCAGATAACTATATTATTGAATTGATCATTTTAGCTGGATTAAGTTTATTGACAGGTATTGGTGTAATCATGATTGATACTAAAGCTTACCATGCTCAAGATAATAATACCAATTATACAAATTTCTCAAGGTAAGAAAATAATTAATCATTACAAGAAATTCATGATAGAGAAAAATCAGCTCTATCTGAAAGATTCAATCATGAAATTGGAATCTCTATGGATGACTAAAATAGAGAAATATCAGATGCATTTACTCAAAAATTCTATTCTTTAAATCATTCTCAAAGAAGTAGAATGGATAATGTTTTTGAGGAGGAATCTATTAGGGGGGAAATTCCAATGGTAGAGGATTCAAGATCAAAGCTGAAAGAAACAGAAGAATATGGTGATATTCAGGTTAATATGGATTAAATGCTAGTACAACTTCCATAAGAAGATTATGGTGAATCTAAACTATCAAAGGCTAATTCTAGTTTAGTCATAAAGAATCCTATTTTTGAGTCAAATATTGTTGACGTGATGATTATGACTAATGAGAAGAGAGATGATAGGTTGGATGAGAAGGAAATTTAAAAGGAAAATTAGATAGATGTCATTAACTAGAGTTAAGTAATCTCTTAAAAAGAACATACTTAATTAATTTGTCAAAAGAGTAAAATAAGTTAGAAAGATTAATAAATAATGAAGGTAAATTAAGAAGCAAGCAATGATTAACATGAAAAACTCTATGAAAAGGAAATAGAAAGTAAAATATTCTTTGAAGAGGAAAATGTTATCCAATAGCAGGAATTATCACCATTATAAAAAATGAGGAAAGAACTTAATATCCTCCCAGAATCAGATGAAGATGAAAATCATCTATCAGAAAATCATACAGATTGGAATGAAAAAGTATTCTCAAACAGATCATCAAAAATGGAATCTAGGAATTCAATGAGATCACGTCTTAGCAAAAAGTCTCTTCATTAACCAACCCAACTAAATCATATAAAAGAACAAAAAGAAGAGTTTTAAAGATAAAACCAGTTATAATCTAATCTAAGTCAAAAATCAAGGTTATCACAGCGCAGTAAACAACCATCAAGGAGTGAATCAAAACAACTAATCAAGAATCAAAGTCCAGCTTTAATTTCAGAGGCAAACAGTAGAATTGATGAAATTATAGACGAATGGAATGAATCAATTAAATAATACTCTGAACATATTGAATAATAACTACAAGGAGAACAATAGGATAATGAACAAGACTAATAGGATGGGCAAAGGGAAAATAATGATCACTAATTAGAGGAAATTCCAGAGGAAGACTTTGACCTAATTGCTTCTGAAGACCAAAACTTATTCCTCTATCAAGAAGAGGACAAGCTTGAACGGGAAAATATAAATCAATAATTAGAACATGCATAAGATGACTAAAAAGAGAAAATAGAGGAAATCATCAATGTATCCTTAATAAATAATCTATCTAAAAATGAAAAATTTAAAATTGCTCAGAATAAGGAATAAGAACCAGTTAATGACTCAGAACAACAATAACAAAAACCTAAAAGTATCTTTAATATCAAAAGACGCCAAAAAAAAGATCCAACTCAATTTCTTAGTTCCTTAGGTAAGGATAAAACACTCCAAAAATAAGATAAAAACTAATTAGAACAGGAGCAATTTCAAGAAAGTGAACTTCAATAGAAGAAAGTATCAGCCCATTCATCAAGAAACTAAAAAGCTATTACATAAAGGAATAATCAAAGATAATCTTTAGAAGTACTTTCTACAGTTGGACCAAAGGAAAAATTTAGTGGAAGAAAGAGAAAAGCTCCCAGTGAAGTCAGTTCCAAGCATAGTCAAATTGAATCATAAAGAAAGCATTAGGAGTAAATCATTGAAAATTAAAGCATTCTAAGGAAAAACTAGTTACAAGAAAATTAACAGAAGAGCTTTAAATAGAAAAAAGCAAAAGGAGATGGACCAAAGAATTAAAAATAAATGCGAAAAAAGTCATTTCAAAGTGAAAAAGGATTTAATACATAAAAAGCTAGTTTTAGCAAAAAATTAGGAAACTCTGAAGTTATACACAACAAGGAAAAAGTTTAAAAGAATTCATAAAATAATCAGGATAAAGAGGTTTCAAATTCAGATAGAATCTAAAGGAATAATAATTAATAATCAAAGGAATCCAATAAAGAATAGAAATTATCACCTCACCAAAAATAAGAGAGTTATTATGAAGAGAAATTGTTCTCAATATCACAAGAGAAAAATTAGGCACTATAAATAGTAAATAAACAAGAAGACATCTCTGAACTATAGAAAGCCAAATATCATAGCTAATAATAACAGCAAGTATCATTGAAAGGAAGTTCTAAAACCAACAAACAAAATAGAGAAGAAAAAAATTCAGCTGATTCTCATTAAAAAAACATTAAAAACTCATCAGTAGAGAAGCAACAAGAAGATAGAAAGGAATGGTCAGATCAAGCTGACAAGGGACCCGAGAAAGAATTAAAATAATATCAATAGCTTAATAATTCATCTAAAATAAAGGTTCAAAATTAACATGTACCAATTGAATAAGAACCAAATAGCCCAATACAGAAAAACTCTCTCCAAGTGCAGAACCTATCATACTTGATTGATGGAATGGGTAAAACAACTAAAACATTCCAACTTTAACAACAAAAGCAAGCAGCCAATAGTTGATAGTCGAATTGAAGTCTACTCTACTGTAAAGAAACCTCATAACTAGGATGATGAACACAAATAAAAATATGACTCTGAGTTGGATGATGCTTCCAAGCATAATGAAAAACACCAGGAAAAAGTTAACCAAATAGAAGATTGCATTTTCAACTAAGAAAAATCTATGGGAGCTAGTTTATTAAAAATAAAAGATGATTTTTTCACAAAAAGGAGAAAAAAAAAGAGCAAGCTAATCCTTTAAATCAGCCAAAAGGAAGATTAATTACTTTTGAGGAAGAATTAGAGGAATTAGACGAGGCTCTACCTCATCATCGATATTCCAATACCATTATAGAAGAAGAACTCTCTGAAGAGGAAGATTAAGATAGATAAAAGCCATCAGAGTTACTTCATGGAATGCTACCTCAGAGAAGGCTACAGAAACAGTAAGAATCCAAAGGAAGATATCAAAGAAGACCACCCAAACCCTTTATAAGACCAAAAGGTAAGCCTATACCAGTTGATTATTAAGAGAGTTAACAAACTTATGCTTAAGAGTTGCACAGAGGAAAACAGCAGAATAATAATTTGAAGACAGTCCAATATTTATAAGAGGATCACGGAAATCAAACGAAACCAAGTTAGTTGCTTAGAAATTCCTTTAAGACTATTGGAGAAATAGTAGTAAAGAGTAATAAATATTGATGAATATTCAGTGAGATCGACACAATTTTTAATTATCAAATACCTATAAAAACCAAAACTTAATTACAATTAATTCTTACTCCCACCAAATGAATGAGATCATTTACACTCATCACTCTGTAAGGTAGCAACATATATATTTTTAAAAAGATAATTGGACATTGAAGCAATCAACCTAGAGTGAAATTGCTTTTTCCTCCTGGTGGATTATACACCTTCACTGAAGTTTTGACTCCAGGTTCTTTTGAATCTTCTTTTGGTGTTTCTTGGTTCTTGGGTTGTTGTTAAACTTGTTTGGGGGCTGTAACTGTATTTTTTTCTTGAGGTTTTTCTTGGGTATTTTGCTTTTCTGGTGCATTGTCCCACGATAGTGAGAAATTACTGCTTCCGCCAGGAGCATGGTGTACCTTAACTGAGGTGGTGCCATCTTGTTTTGCAAAATCCATGTTATTTTTTTGAATTTAATTATAAGTTGGAGAAAATAGTAGACTCACATGTAGTATCAATTAGAGATTTTAATGGTACTAACCATTATCTCAAGGAAACCTATAATCTAAACAAGGGACGTTCTTCTTATTGGACTAAATTTTTCTTTAATGAAATTTATGATTATTCTCAACTAATGCTTAAATAACTATTTTAACTATTTTAATGATACTTCTGATATTTGATTCAACTAAGATTATTTCACTCAACAATTAATCTTATAATTATCTTAAGAATCTCAAGTAAATGGAGTATATTACCTCTTTAAGGCAAAGCTATCCCAAGGCATCTTTAGTTCTTACTATTATTGGATTACTTATTGTTTATAGAAAAATAAGTAGACTCATCTCATCTCTCTATAGAGTAACTCTGAGACCTCGAAAAAACCTTCAGAAAAGGTATGGAGAAGGCTCGTGGGCATTTATCACTGGAAGTTCTTAAGGTATAATGATGGTGTACTTCAGGTATTGGCCAAGCATTTGCATTCAGTTTAGCCAAGCAAGGCTTCAATATTATTTTGAGTGCGAGAACCCAATCGAAACTATAAAAAACAAGAAATAAGCTACTGGAGAAATATCCCATGGTTCAAGTAAGAGTGTTAGTCTGTGATTATAAACTTGCAATCTAAGATAATTATCTCGAAAAACTGTTGGAGGAAGTCGAAGATCTTGACATATCCATTTTAATCAACAATGTGGGAGTGGATACTCTTCAATACTTCCATAAACAAAATTTAGAAGAAATCACTGGATTATTGAAGGTATGTACCTTCCCTATAGCACTTCTTTGCAGAAATTTTATACCTAAATTTGAGAAAAGAAGAATAGAAGGACGTAAACTTAAAAGTGCAATCATAAATGTGACTTCTTTAGCAGGTACTGACTGTAATAATTTAGCTGAACTGCCTATTGCCTTACTTAATGTCTATTCAGGCATTAAGTCATATCAAGATAAACTTTCCAGAGCCCTGTCATATTAGCATCCATAGCTTGATATCATATCCCTTAGACCTTCATAAGTTTCCACCCCAATGATCAATAACCGTAGCCCTGATCTCTTTACAATTCGAGCAGAGCAATGTTCTGAAGGTTTATTAAATGATCTTGGGTATGATAGGTAATCAAATGGTCACTGGTCCCATAAACTACAAAGTTGGATTTATTAGTGTGTACCTGAGAGTCTATTTAATTGGATGTTTTTGAACATTTTTGGTAAACAGTATATGGAAGAACGTTAACAAGCTAGAAAAAAAGAATGAATGATGGTTAAATTATAATACATTTTCTAGACTTAATTATTCTGATTGAGATTTAATTGGGACTATCATTTCTTATTTCTGTCCTATTTTCTTTTGTATCTACTTTCACTTTCATCTTAAATTTGATCTTCACCAAGGTCAATGATGTTCAGGATAGTCTTATGCTATTTTCTTCTCCGCTAATTCCTGGGATCCTATTGCTTGAGCCAACCCTATCCCTCACTCAATTCTGAAACAATGTCACTACTATCGATTTATGAGTTATTGGGTTCTATTTTAATGATTTCTACATTTTCTTCCTAAATTTTCCTGTGGTTATTCCTTCTTAGGGGTGATGGTTTGAAATTGCCAGTTGTTCTCAATCCATCAAATCTCCTATTTCTTCCTGGAGCATATCTCTTAGGAGATGAGTACTACTATTATTTCATTTATTGATTATGCTCTATTTTTTCTAGTTCTTTTTACTTCTGCATCTGCCTATACTCTTCATCATGATCTTCTGGGTCTAAATAGATGATCATTTCTCCTTGTGATTCATTACTAAAATGATCTTCTTCTATTTTTTCTTCTTCCATTTCTTCTTGTTCTGGTTAATAGATAAAATTAGGTTATTCTTTTTTCTTTTTAGTACCACCACTTTTAACATTAGACTAGATAGTTTTAAGATTTTGGCCACTATCAATTATAGGAATAGGCTGTTTATAGACAAATTCCTTACTAAAGCCTTCCTTAAAACTACTTTATTGTTCATGAATTTAACCAATATCTTTCAGGGAACTATCATGGACTGCATCAGAGACTTCTACATCACTAAGTTCTCTTTTTCTCCTTTAATCATACCAAGCTTTTAATGCTAAAAATAAATAATAAAGTTTTATGCCTGCTATTGGTGCTAAGAGAATTCCTAGTCCAATATTCATAGGAGTTTACTCGACTATATTAATACCATAAACAAGAACTGCTAAGGTAAATACCTTATCAATACCAAAGAGGTAGATATTGATTTTATACTCACGATAAGTAGTACATTAAAATATCCATATTATGAGTTCAATTATTATAAGGCCAATCATACTAGCATACAGGTTAGCATTCATAACTACAATCATAAAAGCACGGAAAAAATTAGCAATTTTATAGAGCTCATATGAACGATTTTCTTGTTTTCTGAAGTTTAAGATCAAATATATGATAATACAGAAAAAGAGTAAGAATGCTAATAACTGTCCAGCCATGAATTGAATATTACTAGTAGTAAAAGGATTCATGGAGAGAGCAAAGAATGACAAGAAGATTGAGAAGATCAACTTTACCCAGAAGAAGAAGATTAAAGCTTCTTGTAAGAAGAGAAATCTTTTATAGTGATGTTATTCATGCTGCTTTAACACAAAGTATATAATTAAGCCTATCTCTAAACATAGGAATATCAACATACAAGTATCCATATTTCTGATAAAGTTTTGATCTCCAATAGCAAATTTGACTGAATTATAGGAGTTCTCTTCATAGGCTACAGGGAACAAATTGAAGAATACATTAGGAATAAACAATAACTAAGATTGACCAAATCCCTCTAAAATACCATATACACCATAATCTAAAGGATAACCACGCATCCTCAGTAGCCCAACACATTGAACCAGCATAAAAAATGCCATTAACTAATGATAAGTTTTCATATTGACTCCAGAAAGGCATAACATAATAAAGGCAACCAATAAGTAGATAATTCCAAGAATCTTATGAATAGTATTATTTTCATAGATTCCAAAGAAAGATGCATAAAAGTTAGGATCATCCAAATCAAACTATTAAGCAGCTGAAGAGTATAAAGTACCATCAGAAGCAACTAAAGTATCAGAGGGGAAACTTACTTTAATAGAAGATACTGCATAGTTCACTAAACGATTCTAGGTCTTGATAAAAACATATTTTCTTGATGAATCAATAACAATATCTTTCACACTTAAAGAGTATTGAGTAGCTAACAATCTTTAATCAACAGATTCATCAAACAAGGACAGTAAAAGTCTAGACTCCTATACTGTCAGAACAACAGTCAATCCCTCAAAACTATCTGCAGTAATGCTATTGTGAAGTCCTCCAGGTAGATTAACTTGATGTAGTAATGATTACCCGTTATCAGTGACAGTTGTTTGAACTGAAAAAGTGAAATTAGTCTGACAGGCCTAAACACAATCTCTACAAACAGTAACATTTACCCCATTAACCACTGAAGTAGTAGCGTTGGTGTTAGGAGGGCAGGTTTGAATACAATTACCTTTATAAGTAAAATAAATGCAATGTTCACATTAATTAGTAAATTAATTACCCCAAGTTCCGTCTGGACACAATAATACACAAGAGTTACTAGTTAGAGGTTTGTAATACTAAGTCAAGCCAATATTAGTACAGTTATAGCAATAAGTAGAATTGAACTAACATGAAAGACATCCAGTTTGACATGCCTAACATAAATTGTTAATACTGTTCCCAAAGAATAGATTAGGACAAGTAGTACCACAAGTCGACGAAGTTAAGTGCTTATAATAGGGTATAACTACAGTCTAGCCATTAACTGTAGTCGTTACATTTTCACAAGACTGACAATTAGATAATCCAGCACCAGTACAAGCATGGCAACCATCAGCACATAAAGCACAAAGGAAATTTCGACCTGGAACAAGTACTGGATCATTAAACAAACCTATAGGACAAGTAGTTACACATTCATAATTAGCTTAATATAAAAAGTATCCAAAGTTACACTTAGTACAGTTATTCTGACTACCTGAACATAAGACACATGATATATTACAAGGAACACAAATGTTGGGTACATTAGGATCAATATATTGTGCATCAGGACATGTGGCACTGCAAGTAGTAGAAGTTTGATCTTTATAATAAACAACAGTTGCTCCAGTATTATCAGTAAAATTTCCACAAACCGTACACTCAATGTTTGTAGGACCAGTACAAGTATCACAATAATCATGGCAGAAAGAACAATTATGCTCATTAGCAATAGTACTATCTTGCCAATGGCCATTTGGACAAGTTGGTACACATTTATTACTATCCCAATAAACAATATTTATAGTATTAATAAAGGAACAAGTTGTACAATTAGTAGATGTGCCATCACAAGTAGCACAATTTTGAGAACACAGTTGACAAACATGAGTTACTAAAACCTAAAACTGACCATAAGGACAAACAGTTACGCATTTAGTAGATGCAACTTCTAGGTAATAGGGAGTTTATGGAGAAGTTGTACGATCATTTACACATTAGTAGCATTACTAGAGAAGGGCTCCGAAGCAGGTTGGGCAAATAGCGTTGCAAGGTTAACAAGTATTACTATTATTAAAACCATAGAGACTATCTGGACATACCCTCAAACATTGATTTGAGTAATAATAATAAACTAAACCAGAGACATTTTTGCATTGCTGGCAGTCTATATTAGTGGTATCGCATAGCACACACTCTGGATTGCACTAAGTACACACGAAACCTAAATCTAGCTCATACTGACCTCCAGGACAGTCAGTAACACATTCATCAATCCCTATTTTCTTGTAGAATTTAGTTCCATTGATGGCTGGTTCACATTTGGCGCACGCTTGATAACCTGCTCCTGTACATAAATCACAACCATCTGCGCACAATATGCAGGTACCAGTAACTAGATCAGCATAGTAGCCGTTCGGGCAAGATGACAAACAACTGCTGTTACTCTGATAATAGAAATAATTAGTAATGCAGCCAGTACCACTATTACAGTTTTATGCAGTTGTTGTACATGCTTTACAGGCAAAATAACACTATTGGCATAAATTATGAATATTTGCTTGAATAAATTGTCCAGCTGGACAAGTTGTAGCACAAGTATCCACATATACATCTTTAAAATATTAATCTCCAGAAAAATTACCACAGGTCTGACATTGAGTAGCTAAAGGTCCTGAACAAGTTAAACATGCTCCATGACAAGGTGAACAAATATTATTGGTATTTTGCTCATAAAATCCATCAGGACATCCC
This sequence comes from Terebella lapidaria, assembly GCA_949152475.1. Lineage (NCBI taxonomy): Eukaryota > Metazoa > Annelida > Polychaeta > Terebellida > Terebellidae > Terebella > Terebella lapidaria. The sequence goes on from CASCJZ010000389.1 coordinate 11,466, forward strand.
TGTACACAAACATTTAATGATAAAAAGACTCTTTTCCCATCTGATGTCAAGTTACAAGAAGTACAGTTCTTATCTGTTCCAACGCATGTTGCACAATTATCATCACAATAGAGGCATAAATGAGTTAAATCGTGTTTAAATTGTCCATCAGGGCATTGAGTAACACAACTAGTAGTCCCCTGGGAAAGATAATACAATGTACTAGATAAAGTTTGACATTGAGTACAGGTATTTACAGTTGGTCCAAAGCATAGTGCACATGCTCCATGACAGTTTTAACATGTATTGGTGGTATTTTAGCCATACTGACCATCTGGGCAATTAATTAGACATTAAAGTTGTTCATAATAATAAACAACACCAGATACATTGACACATCGAGAGCAGTTCAAAGATGTTCCTTCACATAATTCACAAGATTCATGACAAAGAGAACAACTAAATGTTGATACCACTTAATATTCTCCATTAGGGCAATTAGTTACACATTGGTCAAATGCTAACATCTTATAATATTTAGTCCCACCTAAAGTTTAATTACATTTGGTGCAAGCTGACAAACCAGTTTCATAACATAATTAACATCCTTGAGTGCATGGAGAGCAAAGATGAGAGGCTGTAGAATTTCCATACTCACCATCAGGACAATTCTGAACACATTGATTACCTGAAAGAAATACAGATACACCAGCATTAGCAGTACAAGTTAAACAATTAGTTGAAGTAGTTATACAGGTTTAACAGTTACTATCACATAAATGACACTTATGAGAAGTAGCATTAGCATACTGACCATTTGGACAAGTAGTAATACAATGAGTTGTACTGTCCTATAGATAGTAGACAGTACTAGTAGGACCTGAAACAGTCTTACATGCTGTACATTAAGTAGTGGCTGAACCAAAGCAGAGGCTACAAGCAGGATCACAGTTTTAGCAAGTGTTACTGCTAGTTGCTCCATATTGTCCATCTGGACAGGCTACTAAACATTCAAAATTTTCATAAAAATATACTACACCAGAAACATTGCTGCATTGAGAGCAATTAGTAGCACTATTCTGACATAAAGCACATGACTAATGGCAGTTAACACATGACAGATTAGTATTTAACTACCACTGTCCATTATCACATATTGTAGTACATTAACTCAATCCTATTTTCTTATAGTAAGGGGTATTTCCATTTGCAGAGTCATTTCTGCACACAGTGCACTGAGTTGCTGAAGCACCATAACATATAGCACATCCACCATGACATTCTTTACATTAGCTAGATGGAGAATCACCATAATAACCATCTGGGCAAGTTTAAATGCAGTTGCTTGTTGGTACATGGAAAAAGAAACCATTTTTACAACCATTAGCTTGAATACAGTTAGTTGAGGTGGTTTGGCATGCTTCACAATTGGGATCACAAGCCTGACAGAAGTTTGGAATATTGCTATCAATAAATTATCCTTGAGGACAACCACTATCACATTTAGTTTCTGTTAAATATTTGTAATAGAGAGTGGTTGAAATATTTGCACATGTCATGCACTATAGGGAAGTTGGGCCTGTACAGGTTTTACAATTAGCATGACAATTAGTGCATACATTGGTGCTAACTTCTTCATATTGGCCATCAGGACAATTTTGAACACAAACAGAACCATCTAGAAATACTCGAAGGCCAGAACCAGTTAAATTACAAGAAAGACAATTTTTTGCTGTAGTAACACAAGTAACACAATTACTATCACATTGTAGGCATTTATGGGAAGTTGTGTTTTTAAATTATCCATTTGGACAAGCAGTAACACATGAAGTAGTTCCAAATTGAAGGTAATATTCAATGCCAGAATCAAGTTTACATTAGGTACAATCGTCAACACTTGAGCCAAAACAAAGATTACAACCAGGTGCACAATTTTCACAAGTATTACTAGTATCTTAGCCATATTGACCATCAGGACAGACTTCCAAGCATTGATTTGGTTCAAAGTAAAAGATAACCCCTGAGACATTTTTGCAAGTAAAACAATTTAGTGAACTCCCATCACATGTAATACATGAATCATGACATGGTGCACAACTAAAATTAGCTGCTATTTCATAGTAGCCAGTACTACAATCAGTAACACATGAATTTAATCCAATTACCTTATAATAAATTGTACCAGTATGTATTTAGCAAGAAAAGCATGAAGTTGTTCCGAAAGCACTACAAGTGGCACAACCTGGAGAACATAACTGACAAGTATGATTAGCTGAATTTGAGGTGTCACCATATTCACCTGAAGGACATATTTGAACACAAGAAGATGATGAGAAATAAACAGTAGCACCCGCATCACTCGAACATGAAGTACATTGAGAAGCTGTTCCAATACAAGTTTGACAATTACTAGCACATTTTAAGCATGTATGTGATGCAGTATTGGAATATTGATCTGAAGGACAACTCGTTGCACATGTAGTAGTACCATACTACAAGAAATAATCTACTGTATCAAGCTTGCACTATGTACAATCATTAGTTGTCCCACCAAAACATAAGCTACAACCTGTTGGACAATTAGTACACAGATTTGTGGTTGCTTTTCCCCACATTCCATCTGGACAAACCAATAGGCATTAATTATTATGGAGAAAATAAGAGGTACCTGAAACATTCTGACAACTAGAGCAATGAAGGGATGTTCCATCACACGCTATACAAGAAGCATGACATGGTTGACAACTAAAATTGGAGATAATTTCATAATATCCGATTGGGCAATCAATAGTACATGTGTCAATTCCTACAACTTTAAAGTATTTAGTATTATCAGAGTGAGTATCACATGATGTACATTAAGTTAAGCTAGGACCATAACACTCTCTACATCCTTATGCACAGGCTTAACATGTGTAATTAGCAGTACTAGAAATGGTATCACCATATTGCCCTGAAGGACAGACCTGTACACAAGAGAATATGTTGAAGTAGACAATGGCACCAGCATCAGATATACATGAAGTGCAATTGGAAGCAGCAACTTCACAAGTTGAGCAGCTACTATCACAAGCTTGGCATTTATTAGTAGTTGTGTTCTCAAAATAGCCATCTGGGCAGTTGGCTGAACAAGTAGTAGTATCGAATTCAAGATAGTTATTATTAGTACATTAAGTACAATCATGAAAAGTTGCACCAAAGCATCGAGAACAAGCAGAATTACAGCCTTCACAAGAATTATTAGATGTAGACCCATACTTTCCAATTGAACATTGGACAACACAGCTAGTTGATTACAGGAAATATATCACTCCAGATACATTCTGGCATCCAGAACAGCTCAAAGAGTTACCATCACAGTCAGTACAAGACTAATGACATAAACCACAGCTAAAATTGGCTACTATTTCATAAAATCCAACTAAGCAATCAGTAGTACATTAGTCCACTCCAATTACCTTGTAGTAATTAGTTGAGGTATCAGGTTCACAAGCAGTACAGGATGTAAGGCCAGCAGCATAACATATTTTACATCCAGGAGTACAACTTTAGCAAGTATTATTACTATTAGCAGTATCAGTTGCTCCATATTAGCCTTAGGGACAGTTTTGACTACAGGTAAATGAATTAAAGTAAACAATAGCCCCAGAATCACTCACACAAGATGTACAATTGGTTGAGCTAACTTCACAACTCCTACAGTTACTATCACATAACTAACATTTATTGGTGGTTGTATTTTAGTACTATCCAAGAGGGCAGTTAGAGTTACACTAAGTAGTATCAATAGCTAAATAATATCCAGATGAACATTGAGAGCATTGAGTATTAGTAGAACCAAAACACACACTACATTAGCTTGAACAAGACTAGCATGTAAGAGTATTGAAATCACCATATTTGGCACTTGGACAATTAACTAGACAGGCATTACTTTAAAAGAAATAAGAAAGTCCTGATACATTTGCACATGAAGAACAGTGGGTTGCAGAGGTGTCACAATCAACACAACCAGGACCACATATCATACATGAAAAATTACTGGCTAATTAATAAAAACCAACCCCACAATCATCAGTACAATGTGGAAGTCCAATAACTTTATAATAGTTTTTATTCCCAACATTATCATGCTGACATTCAGAGCAATGATTTAAATCTCCATCTGTACACAATGCACAACCACCAACACATTGAGCACAAGTATTATCATTTTTCTTGTAATAGTTATCAGGACATATGAGGAGACAACTATTAGTGGGAGCATAAAAGTAGTAGCTATGAGCACAACCATCTGTGGATGTACAATTAGTAGCTGTTCCAACACATCCAACACAAACTGCATTACAGGCTTGACATTCATGGGCATGGGAGCTAGAAATATATTGGCCAAGAGGGCAGGTTGTAGCACAAGTATTAGCACCTATATACTTATAATAAGAATCTCCTGAAAAAGTGTTACATGTGAAACATTGGGTTGTAGAACCACCAAAACAAGTATCACAACCATCTGGGCAAGAAACGCATAAATTAGTATTGGAATTGGTGTACTAACCATCTGGGCAGTTAGTCTTACATTTATTACCATCTAAGAATAAGTCAATACCCAAAGAAGAATCGCAAGATGTACAATTAGTACTTAAAATATTACAAGTAAGGCAAGAAGAATCACATAATTGACATGTTCTATCACTTGTTTGTTTATATTGTCCTGCAGGGCATGAGGTTAGACAAGAGGTTGTTCCAAATTGAAGAAAGGTTAAAGCATTACATGACAAACATGATGTTAATGATGTGCAAGTCACACAAGGTGCTCTGCATCCGGTACAAACTCTGTTGTCTGTATCTGAGTCATCTTTAAACTTTTCACTTGAACATGCAGCTAAGCAGGCATTTGACTCAAGGTAATAATTTGCTCCATTAAAGGTTTGACACTTAGAACAGTAGGAAGAATTGGTAGTGCAAAGAGCACAATTTGAGTCACATGCAATGCAAGAAAAAGTTCCATCATGTGCATAATAACCAGAAGGACAGGTTGGTGTGCATTCATCAACTCCTACTTTTTTATAATGCTTGACAGTATTTCCATCAGTACCACAAGCAGTACATGCTGCTAATGTTGCTCCATAGCACAATGTACATCCATCTTAGCAAGTTGTGCAAGTATTAGAAGCTCCATATTTCCCATCTGGACAGTTTGCAACACATAAACTGCCATCTAAATATAAAGTCAGTCCCCCTGAAAAACCACAGGCATCACAAGTTGTTCCATCTTAGCATGTTGCACAGGTTCCCATACATAATTGGCATGTTCTATCACTTGTTTATTTATATTGTCCTGCAGGGCATGATGTTAGACAAGAGGTTGTTCCAAATTGAAGAAAGGTTAAAGCATTACATGACAAACATGATGTTAATGATGTGCAAGTCACACAAGGTGCTCTGCATCCGGTACAAACTCTGTTGTCTGTATCTGAGTCATCTTTAAACTTTTCACTTGAACATGCAGCTAAGCAGGCATTTGACTCAAGGTAATAATTTGCTCCATTAAAGGTTTGACACTTAGAACAGTGGGAAGAATTGGTAGTGCAAAGAGCACAATTTGAGTCACATGCAATGCAAGAAAAAGTTCCATCATGTGCATAATAACCAGAAGGACAGGTTGGTGTGCATTCATCAACTCCTACTTTTTTTATAATGCTTGACAGTATTTCCATCAGTACCACAAGCAGTACATGCTGCTAATGTTGCTCCATAGCACAATGTACATCCATCTTAGCAAGTTGTGCAAGTATTAGAAGCTCCATATTTCCCATCTGGACAGTTTGCAACACATAAACTGCCATCTAAATATAAAGTCAGTCCCCCTGAAAAACCACAGGCATCACAAGTTGTTCCATCTTAGCATGTTGCACAGGTTCCCATACATAATTGGCATGTTCTATCACTTGTTTATTTATATTGTCCTGCAGGGCATGAGGTTAGACAAGAGGTTGTTCCAAATTGAAGAAAGGTTAAAGCATTACATGACAAACATGATGTTAATGATGTGCAAGTCACACAAGGTGCTCTGCATCCGGTACAAACTCTGTTGTCTGTATCTGAGTCATCTTTAAACTTTTCACTTGAACATGCAGCTAAGCAGGCATTTGACTCAAGGTAATAATTTGCTCCATTAAAGGTTTGACACTTAGAACAGTAGGAAGAATTGGTAGTGCAAAGAGCACAATTTGAGTCACATGCAATGCAAGAAAAAGTTCCATCATGTGCATAATAACCAGAAGGACAGGTTGGTGTGCATTCATCAACTCCTACTTTTTTATAATGCTTGACAGTATTTCCATCAGTACCACAAGCAGTACATGCTGCTAATGTTGCTCCATAGCACAATGTACATCCATCTTAGCAAGTTGTGCAAGTATTAGAAGCTCCATATTTCCCATCTGGACAGTTTGCAACACATAAACTGCCATCTAAATATAAAGTCAGTCCCCCTGAAGAACCACAGGCATCACAAGTTGTTCCATCTTAGCATGTTGCACAGGTTCCCATACATAATTGGCATGTTCTATCACTTGTTTATTTATATTGTCCTGCAGGGCATGATGTTAGACAAGAGGTTGTTCCAAATTGAAGAAAGGTTAAAGCATTACATGACAAACATGATGTTAATGATGTGCAAGTCACACAAGGTGCTCTGCATCCGGTACAAACTCTGTTGTCTGTATCTGAGTCATCTTTAAACTTTTCACTTGAACATGCAGCTAAGCAGGCATTTGACTCAAGGTAATAATTTGCTCCATTAAAGGTTTGACACTTAGAACAGTGGGAAGAATTGGTAGTGCAAAGAGCACAATTTGAGTCACATGCAATGCAAGAAAAAGTTCCATCATGTGCATAATAACCAGAAGGACAGGTTGGTGTGCATTCATCAACTCCTACTTTTTTATAATGCTTGACAGTATTTCCATCAGTACCACAAGCAGTACATGCTGCTAATGTTGCTCCATAGCACAATGTACATCCATCTTAGCAAGTTGTGCAAGTATTAGAAGCTCCATATTTCCCATCTGGACAGTTTGCAACACATAAACTGCCATCTAAATATAAAGTCAGTCCCCCTGAAAAACCACAGGCATCACAAGTTGTTCCATCTTAGCATGTTGCACAGGTTCCCATACATAATTGGCATGTTCTATCACTTGTTTATTTATATTGTCCTGCAGGGCATGAGGTTAGACAAGAGGTTGTTCCAAATTGAAGAAAGGTTAAAGCATTACATGACAAACATGATGTTAATGATGTGCAAGTCACACAAGGTGCTCTGCATCCGGTACAAACTCTGTTGTCTGTATCTGAGTCATCTTTAAACTTTTCACTTGAACATGCAGCTAAGCAGGCATTTGACTCAAGGTAATAATTTGCTCCATTAAAGGTTTGACACTTAGAACAGTAGGAAGAATTGGTAGTGCAAAGAGCACAATTTGAGTCACATGCAATGCAAGAAAAAGTTCCATCATGTGCATAATAACCAGAAGGACAGGTTGGTGTGCATTCATCAACTCCTACTTTTTTATAATGCTTGACAGTATTTCCATCAGTACCACAAGCAGTACATGCTGCTAATGTTGCTCCATAGCACAATGTACATCCATCTTAGCAAGTTGTGCAAGTATTAGAAGCTCCATATTTCCCATCTGGACAGTTTGCAACACATAAACTGCCATCTAAATATAAAGTCAGTCCCCCTGAAGAACCACAGGCATCACAAGTTGTTCCATCTTAGCATGTTGCACAGGTTCCCATACATAATTGGCATGTTCTATCACTTGTTTATTTATATTGTCCTGCAGGGCATGATGTTAGACAAGAGGTTGTTCCAAATTGAAGAAAGGTTAAAGCATTACATGACAAACATGATGTTAATGATGTGCAAGTCACACAAGGTGCTCTGCATCCGGTACAAACTCTGTTGTCTGTATCTGAGTCATCTTTAAACTTTTCACTTGAACATGCAGCTAAGCAGGCATTTGACTCAAGGTAATAATTTGCTCCATTAAAGGTTTGACACTTAGAACAGTGGGAAGAATTGGTAGTGCAAAGAGCACAATTTGAGTCACATGCAATGCAAGAAAAAGTTCCATCATGTGCATAATAACCAGAAGGACAGGTTGGTGTGCATTCATCAACTCCTACTTTTTTATAATGCTTGACAGTATTTCCATCAGTACCACAAGCAGTACATGCTGCTAATGTTGCTCCATAGCACAATGTACATCCACTCATACATCCTTTGCATTTATTATCACTAACATCCCCATAAAATCCATCTGGACAACCTGAAATACATAAATTTGTTGTTGAATTAAGATAGAGGAGAAAAACAGAGGAAGTGGTACAGGTATCACAAGTTGTTCCATCTGAGCATGTTGCACAGGTTCCCATACATAATTGGCATGTTCTATCACTTGTTTATTTATATTGTCCTGCAGGGCATGAGGTTAGACAAGAGGTTGTTCCAAATTGAAGAAAGGTTGAAGTATTACATGACAAACATGATGTTAATGATGTGCAAGTCACACAAGGTGCTCTGCATCCGGTACAAACTCTGTTGTCTGTATCTGAGTCATCTTTAAACTTTTCACTTGAACATGCAGCTAAGCAGGCATTTGACTCAAGGTAATAATTTGCTCCATTAAAGGTTTGACACTTAGAACAGTGGGAAGAATTGGTAGTGCAAAGAGCACAATTTGAGTCACATGCAATGCAAGAAAAAGTTCCATCATGTGCATAATAACCAGAAGGACAGGTTGGTGTGCATTCATCAACTCCTACTTTTTTATAATGCTTGACAGTATTTCCATCAGTACCACAAGCAGTACATGCTGCTAATGTTGCTCCATAGCACAATGTACATCCATCTTAGCAAGTTGTGCAAGTATTAGAAGCTCCATATTTCCCATCTGGACAGTTTGCAACACATAAACTGCCATCTAAATATAAAGTCAGTCCCCCTGAAAAACCACAGGCATCACAAGTTGTTCCATCTTAGCATGTTGCACAGGTTCCCATACATAATTGGCATGTTCTATCACTTGTTTATTTATATTGTCCTGCAGGGCATGAGGTTAGACAAGAGGTTGTTCCAAATTGAAGAAAGGTTAAAGCATTACATGACAAACATGATGTTAATGATGTGCAAGTCACACAAGGTGCTCTGCATCCGGTACAAACTCTGTTGTCTGTATCTGAGTCATCTTTAAACTTTTCACTTGAACATGCAGCTAAGCAGGCATTTGACTCAAGGTAATAATTTGCTCCATTAAAGGTTTGACACTTAGAACAGTAGGAAGAATTGGTAGTGCAAAGAGCACAATTTGAGTCACATGCAATGCAAGAAAAAGTTCCATCATGTGCATAATAACCAGAAGGACAGGTTGGTGTGCATTCATCAACTCCTACTTTTTTATAATGCTTGACAGTATTTCCATCAGTACCACAAGCAGTACATGCTGCTAATGTTGCCTCCATAGCACAATGTACATCCATCTTAGCAAGTTGTGCAAGTATTAGAAGCTCCATATTTCCATCTGGACAGTTTGCAACACATAAACTGCCATCTAAATATAAAGTCAGTCCCCCTGAAGAACCACAGGCATCACAAGTTGTTCCATCTTAGCATGTTGCACAGGTTCCCATACATAATTGGCATGTTCTATCACTTGTTTATTTATATTGTCCTGCAGGGCATGATGTTAGACAAGAGGTTGTTCCAAATTGAAGAAAGGTTAAAGCATTACATGACAAACATGATGTTAATGATGTGCAAGTCACACAAGGTGCTCTGCATCCGGTACAAACTCTGTTGTCTGTATCTGAGTCATCTTTAAACTTTTCACTTGAACATGCAGCTAGCAGGCATTTGACTCAAGGTAATAATTTGCTCCATTAAAGGTTTGACACTTAGAACAGTGGGAAGAATTGGTAGTGCAAAGAGCACAATTTGAGTCACATGCAATGCAAGAAAAAGTCCATCATGTGCATAATAACCAGAAGGACAGGTTGGTGTGCATTCATCAACTCCTACTTTTTTATAATGCTTGACAGTATTTCCATCAGTACCACAAGCAGTACATGCTGCTAATGTTGCTCCATAGCACAATGTACATCCACTCATACATCCTTTGCATTTATTATCACTAACATCCCCATAAAATCCATCTGGACAACCTGAAATACATAAATTTGTTGTTGAATTAAGATAGAGGAGAAAAACAGAGGAAGTGGTACAGGTATCACAAGTTGTTCCATCTGAGCATGTTGCACAGGTTCCCATACATAATTGGCATGTTCTATCACTTGTTTATTTATATTGTCCTGCAGGGCATGAGTTAGACAAGAGGTTGTTCCAAATTGAAGAAAGGTTGAAGTATTACATGACAAACATGATGTTAATGATGTGCAAGTCACACACGGTGCTCTGCATCCGGTACAAACTCTGTTGTCTGTATCTGAGTCATCTTTAAACTTTTCACTTGAACATGCAGCTAAGCAGGCATTTGACTCAAGGTAATAATTTGCTCCATTAAGGTTTGACACTTAGAACAGTGGGAAGAATTGGTAGTGCAAAGAGCACAATTTGAGTCACATGCAATGCAAGAAAAAGTTCCATCATGTGCATAATAACCAGAAGGACAGGTTGGTGTGCATTCATCAACTCCTACTTTTTTATAATGCTTGACAGTATTTCCATCAGTACCACAAGCAGTACATGCTGCTAATGTTGCTCCATAGCACAATGTACATCCATCTTAGCAAGTTGTGCAAAGTATAGAAGCTCCATATTTCCCATCTGGACAGTTTGCAACACATAAACTGCCATCTAAATATAAAGTCAGTCCCCTGAAAAACCACAGGCATCACAAGTTGTTCCATCTTAGCATGTTGCACAGGTTCCCATACATAATTGGCATGTTCTATCACTTGTTTATTTATATTGTCCTGCAGGGCATGAGGTTAGACAAGAGGTTGTTCCAAATTGAAGAAAGGTTAAAGCATTACATGACAAACATGATGTTAATGATGTGCAAGTCACACAAGGTGCTCTGCATCCGGTACAAACTCTGTTGTCTGTATCTGAGTCATCTTTAAACTTTTCACTTGAACATGCAGCTAAGCAGGCATTTGACTCAAGGTAATAATTTGCTCCATTAAAGGTTTGACACTTAGAACAGTAGGAAGAATTGGTAGTGCAAAGAGCACAATTTGAGTCACATGCAATGCAAGAAAAAGTTCCATCATGTGCATAATAACCAGAAGGACAGGTTGGTGTGCATTCATCAACTCCTACTTTTTTATAATGCTTGACAGTATTTCCATCAGTACCACAAGCAGTACATGCTGCTAATGTTGCTCCATAGCACAATGTACATCCATCTTAGCAAGTTGTGCAAGTATTAGAAGCTCCATATTTCCCATCTGGACAGTTTGCAACACATAAACTGCCATCTAAATATAAAGTCAGTCCCCCTGAAAAACCACAGGCATCACAAGTTGTTCCATCTTAGCATGTTGCACAGGTTCCCATACATAATTGGCATGTTCTATCACTTGTTTATTTATATTGTCCTGCAGGGCATTGAGGTTAGACAAGAGGTTGTTCCAAATTGAAGAAAGGTTAAAGCATTACATGACAAACATGATGTTAATGATGTGCAAGTCACACAAGGTGCTCTGCATCCGGTACAAAACTCTGTTGTCTGTATCTGAGTCATCTTAAACTTTTCACTTGAACATGCAGCTAAGCAGGCATTTGACTCAAGGTAATAATTTGCTCCATTAAAGGTTTGACACTTAGAACAGTGGGAAGAATTGGTAGTGCAAAAGAGCACAATTTGAGTCACATGCAATGCAAGAAAAAGTTCCATCATGTGCATAAAAACCAGAAGGGACAGGTTGGTGTGCATTCATCAACTCCTACTTTTTTATAATGCTTGACAGTATTTCCATCAGTACCACAAGCAGTACATGCTGCTAATGTTGCTCCATAGCACAATGTACATCCATCTTAGCAAGTTGTGCAAGTATTAGAAGCTCCATATTTCCCATCTGGACAGTTTGCAACACATAAACTGCCATCTAAATATAAATGTCAGTCCCCTGAAGAACCACAGCATCACAAGTTGTTCCATCTTAGCATGTTGCACAGGTTCCCATACATAATTGGCATGTTCTATCACTTGTTTATTTATATTGTCCTGCAGGGGCATGATGTTAGACAAGAGGTTGTTCCAAATTGAAGAAGGTTAAAGCATTACATGACAAACATGATGTTTAATGATGTGCAAGTCACACAAGGTGCTCTGCATCCGGTACAAACTCTGTTGTCTGTATCTGAGTCATCTTAAACTTTTCACTTGG
>CASCJZ010000390.1:0-23134 GCA_949152475.1 Terebella lapidaria
ATCTTAATAGGAGTAAAAATGGTCTAAGCAAAGTAGCAACCTTATCAGAGCTAAACAGTCAATCATATACCAAGAGAAAGCATATTGCTACAGGAAGTGGAACATCTACTCCAAAGTACTGGCAATCGAATCGACTTTAAAAGGGTAACAACAGTCAAAATTTTTATAGAAAAAATCACTAGATATGGTTTTAATCATCAGTTAATGATGTTTGGTAAAAAGCATCCCCTTAACAGCATCTAAAAGGCTTTTTAACTCAAAAAAAATGTTTTTTAAATCATTAAAAACCAGAAAAACAGATGAACTTAACTAGAAAACCTAAAAATGAAGGTTTTTCCAAGCAAAATATCAAAACTAGCAGTTATTTAAATGATATTAGTTAAGGCAATCAGTGTTAAGTGTTTCCGAACTATCAGCAGTAAGAATAAAAACCTTTCAAAAGTTATTTAAGAAATGGATTAAGTGGAAGTAATTAAAGACTGAAATATTCCTTTCTTTTATAAAAATGATTATCTATATCATACTGTCAAGTTACTTCACAATCTATCAATAACATTGTATTTCTTAATTTAAATTAAGCTAAATGACAGACAAAATTGACAAGACCAAGATGGCCAAGATTAAGGAAGAAGCAGCCAAATTAGGAACCTCCTTTTATAAGTTTGTAGACCCCTTCATTATTAACATCAACGATAGGATAGGCAAGGGATCCTATGGAGAAGTATTCAAGGGAGCTGATATCAGAACTGGAGAACTAATAGCAGTGAAGACTATTTGTACATCCAATATCAAAAAAGATCCTTAAAAATTCTATGAATCCTTGAAAAATGAAATTGAAATCATGAAATCTCTTCAAAGTTAGAACATTGTTCAACTGTTGGATGTAAAAAAATCATCCAAGAATATCTACCTTTTCCAGGAACTTTGCAACAAAGGGTCATTAGAAGATGTCTTAAATAAGAGGAAAAAAATACCAGAAACAGAAGCATTATTAATTCTCAAACAACTTGTTTCTGGCTATAAGCATTTACATGATCATTCCATCATTCATCGGGATTTAAAACCTGCCAACATACTCATTAAAGATTAATCCTATAAGATTGCTGATTTTGGTTTTGCCAAATTTTATGATTAAGGGGAAGAATCAGCCCAAATTCACTCATCATTAGTTGGGTCTCCAATTTATATGTGTCCAGAAATTTTGAATGGTAGTAGTTATTCAACTAAAAGTGATGTCTGGTCGATGGGTGTTATATTTTATCAACTAGTGCATGGGAAAACTCCTCATAAAGCAGGTAGCTTAGAAGAATTAGTTTTAAAGGTCAACAAAAAAATTGTCAGATATCCACAAAAATTAAACAATACAAACCTACAGAAATTACTTGAGAGTATGTTGATTCATACATAAAAAGAGAGAATTTCTTGGAAGGAAATTTTTGAGCATTAGTTGTTTCAACCTAAGAAAATCATTGAAACTGATATTAATGAGAGTAGGAGAATGGCTGAAGTAGTTTCCAAAAATAAACTTGAAGTGTCCACACGAATGAATCAGATATATTTTGGAGATAAAAAGGTCCTTGAACAAATTGAATTGACTAACAATTAGAAAAAATAGATCAATTATAAAGATAATGAACTTACCAATCAAGTTGAAGAAAAAGATTTGTTTAAATCCATTGCCAAAAAATATGAAGAAAACTAGTCCCGAAAAAATATCATTAGAGAAATCAAAAATTGGTTTTTATTTAAGAGAAATAAGGCTGTTTTCCTAAATCATCTATCCTTAAAGATTCACCATTGTTTTGCTCAGGAACTTCTTGATGTTTCTCTTGCCAAGGCAGAAATTTACATTTTGGTACTTTCTAAGTGGCAGTGTATGATCACTTATAAATCCTATACTCGGCTCAAAGAGGGTAAAATTAATAGTACAGCCTTCAGTAATGAGGAATATGATTTATTCATCAAGAGTCCTTTGAGAGAAAAAATTATGGAAAAATTCAAAAATGACTTTACTGTTATGAAAATATTCTTTGATGAACTTGTCATAAAGGTGAAATAATATCTCAATGAGTATAAGAAACCATTACCAGATCACTTAGAGAGGATTTCTCAAATTTGTAACCAAAGTCTTTGCCCAAAAGAACAATTCCAACTGATCTATGCAGAAAACATCTCGGAACTGGAGTAAATCTGCAGAAGTTCTTTAAAGAGTCGAATTAAAAGCAGGGAATTACTCCAGCTAACCTACCTTGTCATTGAAGCATCCAAGTTGAAAAAGGAAGAACTTGAAACCAGTGAGTTTTCTATGATTTATGAGGAAGAAGAGAAAATGACAGATGAAGAACTCAGAGAAAAAATTGAAGCTTAATTCAAAAAATTTAATGAATGATTATCCTATGTTGAATATGGCATTAAATTAGGAAGTCCAAGTAGTTGGTAATGAATATGAAGATGCATATGTTAATGTTTAAGCTCAATCATCTGGTACTGTTGTTTCCCTTTTTAAAGTAGGTAACTTCAATTCTCTCAAATTAGTGGTCAATATCTTTGCTCATGGTTTTGAGGTTCTGAGCATCGGTTTTAACTTTCTTAAGTTCCAGGTCTATGGATGCTAATACTCTCATGGCTTCTTTAATTTCTTATATTAATGACTTCTTGGATTTTTGTAAATTTTGAGCTATTCCTTTGAGACTTTCCATTTTAGAACAATGCTCAGAAGCAACTTTTTTTTCTTCTTATCTTCTTTCAGCTCTAATTTTTTGCTACTGTATTTCTTTTTCCTTTTGAGCTTCCTCTTGAGTTTCCTTCTGAATAATTGTAATTTTTTTATCCAATTTGGTGAGTAGTTGTGATAATTATGAATAAATTTTGTTGATAAGGTTACTAAAGAAGGTTGCAGTTTTATCATAGATTCCTTTAAAGAACAAAACAGAAGCAAAATCCTCTTAAAAATCTTGAATTTTATTTTGAGGCATTTATTGTTGAAGGATGTTGATAATATGTTCTTTCTGGCAGGATTTAATTTTTTCCGCAAGACCAACAATTTCTGATTTTAAGTTGATAATTCCTGACACATCTCGACCTAAAGCCTGAACCTTCGCCCCATAAATATCAATAATTTATGCACAAATGATCTAGATTTTAGTGTTAGATCTTGTTGTAATTTCATCAATAAAATCCCTAATAGATAATTTTGCACTTTCTGACAAAATATTTTGGATATGCTTACTCTTAACATAGGAACTATCTTTGATAACTCTCATGATATTAGATTATCTCTGTGAAGGCACAAAACTGCTACCTTGTTCATTCTTGCCTGCTTGCCTAAAGAGTACAATTCTTCTTTTTTGCATTAGAAAGTTTAAAAAGTTCCTTTATTCTTGCTCAAATAAATACCCATTTTAGTTTTTTAACTGTATCATTTTGTGGAGTTCCTTGTGATAATCTTCTTAGTTATGATCCTTGGCAGCTCGATTAATGATCAATACAACTCCATCCTTAATATCATCAAAGGTATAAAATGCTTGATGTAAATTCCTAACCAATTTAGGTAATTTATCTGCTCTTGCCTCACTTATATGACTCTCATCAATAATTAGCACTAACTTCACTTTCTAGTAAATATCCAGTAGTCTTTGTACAAAGAAGGAATTAGAAATCTCATATTCTTCACCTTTATTATCCTTGAAACCAGGACAGTCATAGAATGCCATCTTTTCAATAACTACCTTAGTAGGAATAGATGTTTCTGAGAACTTGTCATGACCAATAGTTATCAATGATTTACCTCGAGTATCAAGAGTTGGCTTGAGTGTGTCATATTTGACGACCAGTTATGACCCAGCTAGAAATGACATGATTGTACTCTTCCCTACCCCAGTATCACCTATAACCAACACTGCTTGGTTATTTTGGTTATCAGTTGGAATGGCTGTGATTCCCTTATGAATTAGCTCCTTGAGTTTGGGCAAATCAATAGGGTTCGTGTCAATGAAATTTGAATTTTTTCTCATTTATATTATAGTCGATAACTGTAAAAATATCTAAGTAAATGATTTCCCAAACTGAATCCATAATAAGGTTCATGATCATTTAAGCAACTTGATAAATTAGGTCAAATTTTTAATTTTTCTTTTAATTCTTTTTTCCTCTTGATTACTGCTTTTAGTTATTCTGTTTTTAATTACCTTTTTGATTCTAAACTGTCTAGATTCACATCTTTGGATTCTTCAATGGTTGTCTTAGATGGGCACAGAGTATCTTCACTTAATGTGATCAGGTTGTATTTACTATCTTCTTGAATCTTTTGCAAGTGGTTGGATATCAAATCAGTAGATTTTTAAAGAATTGTAAAACTTTTTTGGTTTTCTAGTTCAATATTGTAAATCCAATTGTTTAGCTGTTCTATTTAATTTTGTAACTTTTTTA
Source organism: Terebella lapidaria (assembly GCA_949152475.1). Lineage (NCBI taxonomy): Eukaryota > Metazoa > Annelida > Polychaeta > Terebellida > Terebellidae > Terebella > Terebella lapidaria. The sequence continues at coordinate 4,429 of CASCJZ010000390.1, forward strand.
TTGGTAATTTCCAATGATGTTAGGTCTCATGAAAAAGTTTCTTAAATACCTTAGTTGTAGTTTAAATTTTGTTGTTGAATTCCTGCCTTAACTTATCCCCAAGTTATTAATATTATTGTCCCTTTAACCTTAAATTACTGGTGTTTTCCTCCTATTTTAATCTATTTGTTAGTAGCTACATTTTTAGAGTTTCGATCAAGTTTAATTGAGCTTAACTTTTCTGTGATAACAACTAAATCTAACCTATTTTTTCCTGAAAATCTGCTTCCCTTCTAAAACCTATACAGTATCCATTCATTCCACATTGACAATTACTCTTCAGGAATGTATTGTTTTAAATGTTTTTGGTTTCTTATTAATCTTTAGTTTCTGTGTATTTTTGTAAGAGTTTGACTACATTCCCCAGTATTATTATTTTACTTTCAATTCGATTCACTATTTCTGCCAATCTAATTATTTCTTCCTGACAATGTTGAAGTGAGTCAGTTGAATCAGAAGTGGGGACTTGTTCAGTTGTTTGGGTTGAGATGGTTGGGGATAAGCAGTTCTGCATTAGAATATTTTAGAATGTTATTGAGTATATTCAAACATAGAATCATTATCCAATCTAATGATCAAACTTGAAGCCAATGTCCTCTATTGAAGGTTCTTTTTATTCAGCAAGTTCTACTTGAGCTGGTGCATTGTGACTCTTAATTATTTGTTTTTTGAAGATCTAGGTTTTTTGCTTTTAGTATTACTTTTATTTTTTTTTCTCGCGGATCTGCTTCTTTTTAGGTGGACTTGCTTGGTCTATTTAATCTGCTAATTTCTGCTTCTGCTTTAGTTCTTTCTACTATTTCTTCTTTGCTTTGTGTTTTTCTTCATAATTATCTAAAAAATCTAATTTCTCTTCTTCTGTCATCTTACTCCATTGTTCGAAAGCATCTGATCTATCTTGAATAGTTGGTTCTGAAAGTATTCCAATCTTATACCTGAGAGATTATTAAGGTATTCATTTTTAAAGATCCTACAAGATTTTTTAAGCATTTTAGATTTGTTAGTTGCCTCAAGGATTTCCTCATTTTAGAATTTATGAGGTTGCTGGGATATGGTTTGGAAAAAACTATTGAGTTTTTTAGTCACTTCGGTGATCTAATGTTAAAGTTATCTTACAAATTTGGTTGTTTCAGTCATAATACCTTATGATATAACTAATGATTATTAGACACTCAGATTGAGAATTTGACTGATTATCACAATACCTATTAAAAACACATATCATTCTTATATTTTTTTCTCATTTTAGATTCCGATAACTAGATAAAGGAAATGTAGCCTTTGAATCTAGAGTAACTTGACTATTTCCCTTTAGCCCCACAATGGGTATCAATGGACCAGCAATGTCCTAGATCAATACACCACACTATACTGTATTTTTATAGCATCGTACTTGAGCTTTTCCCTTCTTATTGAAAATTACCATTATGCCAATTAAATCATTAGGCTTTGCAACAATTCCAAAGCTAGTTATTGTGCCTTTAATATTTTTCTTGGCTGAAAAAGGAAAATAACCATATGTAGCTTCATCCTCACCCAAATGACAGAGTCCAATTTCTATTTCATTATCTAATGAGTTACCCTTGTCCAACTTTATTTCCCAATAATATTTGCCAGATGTTAGCTCTATTCGTCCTAATATATCATGATTTCTTACCTTTGCAATAGACTATAATATCTTCTTTTTCGTTATTAATTGATGAATTTACGACTTCCTCAATTTTCGGTTAATTTTTGACTGCTTTAATTTATTGGTTCATTTCATTATTGGAGATAGCTATAACCTTTTGAAGTATTGCTTCTTCTAAATTAGGTTAATTTTAGGGTTTGGACTAAGCTTCAGTATTTTTTTCATTAGTGTTGTTGCTTTATTGAAATTATTTGGTTGCTTATTGGATTGAGAGTTTTTGGTCCAGAACCTTAGTTAGAGTCATCCGTGAATTAGTTAGACAAAGTTTAGTGGCGAGATTTTTCGGTAAATCCTCGAATGAAAAGAAATATGAGGCTTGAATGATAATTTTCTGACAGTCTTTGAGTGCATACTGGAGGATAGTTTTAGATGAAACTGCCAGCTCAGTGAGGAAAGGAGTTGCAGTAAAGAGTCTTATATTGTAGTAGTTGTTAATTGATTCCCCCAGCTGTTCAAAAATCATTTTCTTTAAAGAATCTACAGTTTTGTTAATTTCTATTTCTATTACAACTTGATCATAGTTTTGAGGTAAAATAGGCTTAATTATTAAATGAATCTTCTTTCTAATTTTCTAGTCAGGTGTGTAGACATGTACTTGTGTACCCAATAGCATTAACTTTACAATGTTGGTTTATCTGATATGTTTAGGTTAGATTTTTTCCTAAGTTAGTTCTTCTAATATTTTTAGTTTATTGGATGTTTATTATGGTTTGAGTTCAGAGTCACTCTTCCTGGAATTATTACTGCTGTCTGAATTGAACATTTCAGGGTCAAAAATCACTGATTATTTTTTTTCCGAGACGATGCCATTTTGAAGGGAGATAGATTTAAATTTACCGCAGTCAAGTAGTGTTGCATAGCCAATCTAATCAATGTAGACAATATCATTTTGGTTGTAAGTGATGTTATTCAAAAATGACATATCAACTTTATCTACAATTGAATTTAATTATTTCAGATGAGTACTAAACTCAACAAATACAGCATCTCTCTTTATATACTCATTATTTCATGTGTTGAATGATTGAATCATCCAAACCCTCCAAAACTTCAAAAAAGTAAACGACTCTTAACTTCTAATTCCACCTTCATAATATAATTTAGAGTTTTCTGATCACTGATAATCCTGATAAAACTAAACTTCAATAGTTTATGGATGATACTATTCTTAAACTTAGTTACAGAGTTTAGAAAATGATAATTTAACTTTGCATGAATAACTAGTCATAGCATTATTTATGACCCTCTTCAACTATCTATTATAGGAACTTGGTTCATTTAATATCCTGATTTATTAAGTCTTCTGCAAAAATCAATATTTCCCAAATAATAAATAAATGTAATAATGGTTGACACAAATTTTTAATATTTATGAATCAATATTTGAGGAGTATGTGACTTTTGAAGAAATTTATTTTCTTGCTTATATTCGAAGAATTTAGTTACTTTTTCATCAATTTTTTGTATAAAGACAGTGGATTGTCTAGATGAGTATTAACTCAGTCAAGCATTCCAACCAACGCCTTTTTATGAGCATCATTCAAGTCATATGTTATATGAGTTTTATATAATGCTAAATAATCTCATAAATTTTAGCAATATTTACATGCTAATCATCCACAACAGACCTAATAGCATATGTCTTTAGCATCTTTGAACATAGACACCAGAAAGAGGAATATGGATGCAAATTGGAGCCATCCTACTACTTTGGATTTATTGCTCATTGGATAACTTGTCATTGTAGCATTCATTGTAGCATTCATAGTGGTATTGTTGATCATCTCACTTTCTATAGAGTTCATGGCCAGAACTCCACCGGTAAGTGCTATAATACCGAATAAACACGTAACTCCTAAAGCTTAACTTAAAAAATAAATTACTTATACCAGCAAATGCTATTCTCGTATTTCTGGCTGGCCCTTGTGGGTGGAGATTAGCAATTTTGTTGTTGATTGATAACTAATTTTTTTTAGTTTCTTCTTTCATTTCTTACCGTAGTTGTTCCTTAATTGAGTTACTTTACTCTTTTATTTCCTTTTTTATTCCTTATAATTGATCTGTCATTTTCTTTTAAAGTTGTTACATTGAGTAGAGTTGAGTTTCTACCTTCTTGGCTAACTCTTTTAGCCTTTGGTTCACTTTCTCCTCCAATATTCCACTTGACTCCATTAATGTGCTTTAAAAATTGATTATAGATTAATTCATTCTTTATAGCATTTAAAGCCCAAAATACTAACATCGACAGAAATTAATGGGTCCTAAATGGAGGATTTCTGAAGCTAAAAATTAAGAAAGAGCAATGAGCAATGAAGAAGAGGAGGTATGAACCAGCACAGTAGAATCAACGATCATTCCTATGGGGAGACACATCTCAACAGAGGCATCAAAGAGGGGATCAAAGGGACACCAAAAAGAGAGATATGAGAATTGATGAACAACTTGAAGATCATATAGCAATTGTACAATAAGAGTTTAGAATGATTTGGTGGATAATTTAATAGATAGCTAGATGGAATGAGAGTCAACGAATATGAACCCTTGAAAACGGACTTATTATACTGAGCTTGACGCTTTAAGCTAGTCAAGCATTCATTTTATCAAAAGCTTTCTATAAACTTCATTGATATGCTATTACAGTTTTATATATTTCATAATTTAGCAATATTTTATGCTAATCATTCATTCTTATTTTTTTGGTCGAATGGCACAACTCATAGTAGAGACATTTTCCTTCTTTCTGGAGTTAAATTAATACTCTTCAGCTGGTTCTAAAGTTGAGTAGGTTTGCTACTGTATTAGAGTCTCCTCCTCAGGTTCTTGATCTCTTGGCTATGCTGTTGGGGGTTTCTTGTCCCACCAGTTTTTCCCCTTTTAAAATAGACTTCTAAAGCAACTGAATGATCCTCCTTTATTCTTATTTAAATTTTAGTCTAACTTTTGGTTACTTTTGCTGCATTTGATGTTGGTTTATTTCAATTAATTGTTTAATTATTCAAATTATTAGTGCAATTAGCCATTACTTTCCTTTCCTATTCGAGCTATTTCTTCCTGTCTTCTCTTTTATTGATTTTGTTAAATTTCTTCTTGTATTTGCTTTGCTCTCTTTTTAAATCTCTCTGCACTTTTTTCTATTGGTTTTATTATCTCTTCCTCAAATTTTTGGAGTATCCTCATGACAGTCTATTAATCTAACATTTTGCCTTACTTTTCCATTGTTGCTAATTAAAAATTTAATTATAAAATAGCACATTTAGAACAAATAAATTCTAAGCAACAAAGTTAGTGAGTTAATGATCAATGACATCAAAAATGAAACAAGTATCGCTTGGAATTCTAGAAAAGATCAATGAAAATTGTTAATGCTTTCAACTTGATCTCTGATAAATAACTGTCAAGAATGAACTGACTGCATCTCCAACTGCAAGGACAATAAATAATTAATAATGAATGATTCAACTTCCATATAGTCATAATTTAATAATGTTAGTTTTTTCCAGTGATTGCATCAATTTTGAGTACACTCCAGAGTCTCATTTGAAAAGTGCATTGATCCTAAGCAACCACTCATCAGAAACCATATACTTTAAAGTTTTTTAGATATTTAAGCCTAGATGAAATTGTCCCATCCGAAAAATTATCTTGTTGTCCCCCATAACAATCATACTGTGTCTGCAGGAGAAAGCCTAAGCTTCAAAATTACCCTCCACAAAGATGTAAATGACTATCTACAAAAAGTATGTATCACAATGTTATGACAATAAATTCAAATGCTTCTATCGGAAAACAGACCCTAATTCAAACACTATTCCCAATATTGAATATATGAAAGACACCTTCTCTAAAAAGCTGCCAGTAGTGGTTCATAACTTACCCCTTGAATTTCAGCAACCCGACTCCAACCGAAATAGTGAAGTGAATACCATTTATAATAATTCACAACATTCTAGACACAATAGTAATAATAAAACGACATACCAGCAACAGATAGTAAAATATTATTATAACTAAGACTGATTTAAAGTCATAAATCAATCATATAAAGAGTGAGCAATCTAAAAGAGAATTCAATCAAAAAGAATAAATTGGTCAACAGAAAGCATCTGGAGTTAGCTCAATTTTACTGTTATTGGGAATTTCAATAGTGTTAGGAATGATTCTATCGATATGGTATTGAATTAATCCATGCAAATCATAATTTTCATTAATCTTCGGCAACAAAGGGAATATCAGAAAACATTGGGTAATATCTAGTACTTACAGTGGATTTAATAACATGATAAGAAAAAATAAGGGATTTCTTCCACAGCTATGATGCCCAAATGACCAATTGGATGGAACAAGTGTTAATGACAAGGAACTATTAAAAACTGGCTTATTTTGCACTTAATTTGAAAGAACTTTGGTGGTTTAAGTACCATTGAAAATTGATTTTTTATAAAATGCTAGTTTCTAGTTTAAACTATTATTCCATGACTTAGAGTTTTGATTATTAATTTTTCTGTGTCATTCGGTTTCATCTTGACTTTTTTATTGGAGGCAGGGTAGCTTCCTCCTTTTTTAGATCTGATTTTTTTTCTTTAGCTTTTTTTATTCTTCTTTCCTCCCTTTATCTTAGTTTATTCTTTCATTTTCTTTTTGATTAGAATTATTTCAGGTTGTCTTTTAAACAGATAATATTTGAAGTAGTTCTTTTAAATCAAGTAAAAAGGTGAACCCAATTTCTGTTGACCTTTTTATGACCTCAGTGTTCACTGAATTAAATTATTATTTCAGATGATTACCAAACTCAACAAATACTGTGTTGCTTTAATCACTAAACATTCCACCTACTGGATGGCTAAGCCACCCAAACCCTCTAAAACTTAAATAGAGACAAAATAGTAGTTACCTAAGGAAGAGTCTTTTGATTAACAAGCCATCAACTACCTTAAACCACTCCAACCTACCCTTTCACCTGAATAGTTAAAGTAAACCTATCTCTACATAAGAACAATGCAAGAACGATTTCCAGATATCAGTGCAGAGTAAAAGTAAATTCTGGACAGCTTGGCTGAGGATATTATGAAGCTAAAAACACCTACATTTTATAAAGTAATAGAGGAAGGTGCACTAGGAACATCTTAATGTCAGTATGTATCAACAGAAGAGCTCAGTTAATCATAGATAAGGTATCAGTATCCTATTATTATGTAGAGAAAATCTGACTAAAATTAGGAAATTTTGATTGTATTTTATTGTTAACTAATAATGAGTCAGTATAATAATGGCAGTTGATAGATTCAAATTATATCAATGTTACACAGCAATCATTTCACGACCAAACCCTCAACACCATCTCTTGCTCCCTCCAAATCATATTTACTCTCATGGATTCGAAGTTTAGTACCTGATTTACCCTTTAGTGCTAAAATAGAGGACTTAGGGGATGGAACTGCATTATGTAAATTAATAAATGTATTTTACCCACACTTCATATCCAATAATAAAATCATCTCTAACCCACGAACTTAGTATGATAATATTCATAATTTGAAACAGTTACAAATTGCCCTGGTACAATTAAAAATTCCCATTCCAATTGATGTACATCATTTAACTAAATTTCAGGTTAATAAAGTTGCTAAAAAAAAGTTTCAAGAAAATTGGTCCATTATCAATGCTCTATATAAGCAATTCAATAATATGGAAATTGAACCAGGTGTAGGAGACTCAGATAGTCGATAAGGTAGATAATTGCAATGTCATTCAGCATTCTCAGTGCCTAAAACCCCAAAAAGATCATATTAAAACAGTTTTCTAGTTGAATCACACATCAGTAAAGAGAAACAAAAGAAGCATTCTGCAAATACTATTCTACCCTTCCAAATTCAACCCCAATAATCGAATCAAAACCCATTTCTAGCATCAATGAACCCTTTCGCCAATAGAAGCAAAAACTAAAATCAAGTTTATCAATCATGCGATAATAAGGGGAAACAAATGCCAAATCTGCATCTTTATAACAATAATCATTATGCAATAATAGACAGAGTTAAGGAAATTCTATTGAAAAGTGTCCATGATATTGAAAAAATTACCCAGATAAAAATGCTTCTTAATATTCCAATAGTAAAGATAGAAGAAGAGCTAGAGGGTAGTAGATAGAGATAGACCTTAGAGATTAAACCTAAGCTAGGAGAAGTTGGCACTCAAATTTCAAAGGGGAATGAAATTCTTGGAGTTAAAATTACAAGTAAAAATAAAAGTATAACATCATGATTTTAAATGTTTAATAGAAAAAGTTATTAATCAATTTTTTTAAAAAATTGGTCCAATAATATTAATCTAGAGAATTTGAATTTTCAGTGTAAAAATTTCTGAAAAAGATTATATATCATAGAGTGAATAGTTAACTTTGTGAAATTTTTAAGGCTAGATTAGGCTTATTTTTCCCTTATTAGCTTTAACTTTTAACTGTGTAAAATTTTGTTTATAATTTATTGATGAATAACGGGAGTAACTTCTCTTAAAATTATGACTTGCAAAGTTTAAAGTCTCTCACTAGTACTGAATCATGCTAATCCAATGAAAGCAGTCCTCAAAAACTTTTTGTTGATTTTAATCAAAAATCTCATGTCTAATGGGTAAACCTCTTTAAAAAATCCCTCAAAACAACTTTAATCACCCCTAGCCTTCACCTTAAAACTATTAGCTGGCTCATTAGCCTCTGTTGGACTCAAAATTTTGATCAGTAATGCCTTTTCTTAGCTGTTATCATATACTACTAGAACCAGAAAAAGAAGAAGATGTTTAAAGCTGATCTATAGATCACATGTATTTTATTCAGATAAAATAGTACTCACAGCTCTTTACATCAGTTTGAAGAAAACTAAGGGAAGAAAAATTAGCCTTTTTCGTATCCTACGATTTGGACAGCGGATTTACTCACCCTAAGAGATGGTTGAGAAAGAAGCAGAACTACTAGAGATAATAGACTTTAACTTAGAGTTACAATAACTGTTAGTTTCCATCATGTGGTAACCTCACCTTAACTAACTTACTTTATATCAATTTCTTTTTCTGTTAGAGTTATCATTATATAATTCTTGTAACTTCTTAAAAAGTAATGAGGAAATAAGACTATTATTGGAATTTGTAGAGGGTAAAAGGCCAGTTCCAGATTCACTTTGGCCATGCTTGAGCTTTCTCTAAGATTCATAAACCTCAATTATCAAGAAAAAATATTCCTCCAAATTTAAAGTTTAAGAATTTCTTGAAACATTACCAAAGAGGGAATGAAATATTTTTTTTTTCTTTATATAATCAAACTAATTTTATTAAATAGCTGAAATAGATATAGCACAACAAATATGGATTCATAGTTAGAATCAACTTAGATGGCACTTGCAGGGTTAGGTCCTATCTTTGAACAGAAATCATCTGATAAGAGGTGCATCTACCTCATTGATCCAGTAGGAAACTCATATACCTTCTTCAAATATAAAGCAAGACTAATTGATGCAGCCTCCCTCATGATTCAAGCCAACATAGGACAAAAACCGAAAGAAGAAATCATTGAAGAAATTAGAAAAGGGTTTGTCTATGGAATTAAGCAGGGCTAAGTGGTGGTCTTTCATATTGGAGAGAATAGCACAGATGTTGATTAGTTTTTTAAGGGACAACCATGGTGGGTCCAAGAAAAACTGTTTACTCCTTGTAATAAATATGATGCTGAATGGTACAGAAGTGCTTTAATGAAACCAACAGATAAGGATGTTTTTGGAAATTAAGGGACCTTGCTACCGAACTAAAAGTTTATAATTATTGTTTCTATAAGTAAAGAAATTCCCTTTAGTGAGCTTAAATGGCTAAGCAAGAGTAAAGAGAACTTTAGAAGGATAACAATTGTGTGATTCATGATACAGAAACCAACTATTCAATACAGCTAATTTAAAACAATATTAGCACTACAGTTTGATGTCATACATCAATTATAACTAAATATTAATAATTTATTGGGTTACTATAAAAATCTTTGCACTTATCTTTTATAGTCAATAAATTAATCTTTACCAACATTTTGACAGTTATTCAAGCATGCAGAAACTGGATTCCATGAAAATCTCAGAGGACAAAGCAATTTTGAAGAGTTTAGAAAGCAATGGTATGTCTAAATGTATCTAGAAACTATAGTTTTATCTGCAAAATTGATTAAAATCAATCATGTTAATAAAAAACAGGAAAGAATCATCTTATTAACTGATAAGAACCTTTATAATATCCTACCAGATTCTTCTACTTTTTTTGGAATGTTTAGTCGAATCAAAAGAAAAATACCATATTCTGAAATAAAATCCATGACAGTAAGTCGATTCGGACATTAATTTGTAATACATGTTCCCAAGGAACATGACTATCGTTTTGAGTCCACCAATTGGAAACTTAAAATAGTAGAGACTTTGGTAGATTGTTGGTGTCGATTTAATAAGAAAAAAATGCCATTATATTATTACGATGATTTAATTCTTGAAGCCTACACTACAACTATTACTGATTTAGAAAAGAAAAAAAGAAAAGAGCACGTCTCTAAGCCACTAGAGCTTGATGCTTAATCAATGAAGGTACCTCAATCTACATGTAGCAAAATGAACAAACAAAGGCTGAATCAAAACTCATTTTTAAAAGGGAAGATAATAAAGCAATTGATAGTTTTGAATAATTTTAACTTTTAAAAGTCCTTGGGAGGGGAGCTTTTGGAAAAGTCATGTTGTGTGAGAGGAAGGGAACTAAGGAATACTATGCAGTCAAATCAATGAGGAAAGAAAGTCTTATTGAAAAGGAACATCTTGAAAAAACTAAAACAGAAAGGATTCTTTTAGAAAAAGGTATTTTGATTTCCTTAAATAGTTAAATATCCATTTTTGGTTTCTCTTGAGTATGCATTTCAGACACGGGAGAAGATATTTTTTGTTATGACTTTTATTAGAGGAGGTTAAATGTTTACTCATCTTCGCAAAGCCAAGAGATTTTCTGAGCACAGAGCCAAATTCTATGCAGCACAAGTTTACCTTGCTTTAAATTACATGCATAACTTAGGCTATGTTTATCGAGATTTAAAGCCAGAAAATATATTGTTTGATGTTGATGGATACATTAAAGTATCTGACTATGGATTGGCTAAGCATTTACAACCTGGAGAAAAAACATATTCAGTAGTGGGAACACCAGACTATGTAAGCCCTGAAACTATCATTTCTAAGGGTCAAACATATTCAACTGATTGGTGGGCTTTTGGTATTTTACTTTTTGAGATGATTTATGGAAATCCTCCTTTTTATAGCAAAGACCATGAAAAAATGTTTAATGATATTCTAAATCGAGAATTGTTCTTTGATGACAGCAAAGTTAAAGCCTCTCCAGAAGCTAAAAACCTTATTTACAGTTTATTGTGTAAAAATCCAGATAAGAGACTAGGCAGTAAAAATGAAGCTGACATCAAAAATCATGCATGGTTTAGTGATATGGATTGGGTGAAACTAGAAGCTAAGGAATTAGTTCCTTAATTCATTCCAAATGTTGGTAGTGAGCTTGATGTGCAGAACTTTGACCAGGAATTTACTAATGAAAGTACACATTATTTTATATATAGAACCTATTAACTCTTTGGTGACAACTGATATGTTGTTACTCAGCAAGTTTGAGAAGTAGTTTGAAGGAATTGATTATGCCAAATCTTGAAATAATTATTCTGGAACTTATCATATTGAACTATCATTTCCCAAACATTCCTCGAAAAAGTGACTTCTATTGCAGACTAGCCTTCTTTTTTTCTTGAGTTATATGTTCTTCAAGTTAGTCAATCATTGAACTTCCTATAATTTTATCCTTGAATTCCTTTAAGTATTCTTAGGCATTTTCCCATTGTTGATTTCGAGCATAAAGCTTGATAACCCAGTAATATCCTTTTTCTCTCAGCTTGTTAATAGGTCCTTTAATGGCTTCTTTAAGGTAAACTTCTATCTTATTCCACTTGTTTTGTTTAATTAGTGATATAGCTAGGTTGATATTTCCTGCCTGTACCAATTCTTCCATTTTGGTCTGTTATTGTTTGGTTTCTGGGAAGGTATAATCTCCATAGATTATGATTTTATTATAATAATAGGCTGCTTGCTCATACTCATTATTAGCAAAGTGCTCATTCCCTTCTTTTTTAAAAACTACCATATTTTCAAGTTTTTCTTAAGTAGTTCTTTCAAAAATTTATCGTTCCTATATTGATCATAGTTAAATACTCTGCGATGATCATGTAAGTGCATTAAGGGTTTTGGTATGGTATTGGTGTTACTATTGGTTGTTATGGGATAGTGTTTGAGAATGAGCTCTGCAAATTGCTGTGAGTTCGAACTATAATTGTTCAGATTAAGGAATTTCTACATTATAATAATTTTGATTTAAACTGTTTCAGTTTAAGTGATATCAATTGAGGCAACTTTAAGGATTTTATTGTATTATATATATGATTCCTTTCATTGACCTGAAAATTAACTCAATTCAGCAGAAAGAAAACAATCAAAATAAACCCCACAAACACATATATATCAAAAGAGGAAGCTACATTTCTAGAAAAAATAACTTTAACAAAACTATAGAGTTATCCAGTGACTAAACTCAAAAATAATTGAGTACAGATCATAAAATAAAAACAAACCATCTCCCAACTCAGCCATTAAGCAATTCAACTCCTTCATATCAATAACATACCAAATAATTCTTTAAATGTAAGAAAATTATCTTTGTTAATCCAATTAAAGTACAAAGAATCAATAGGCACAGCTCCTTAAGCTCTAGAAAAGCTAAAGAATCCTAAAAAAGTCATTAGCATTTCTAAAAACATTCATTCTTCCTATCAAAATCGGAAAATGATCGAATAAAAACTCCTACTCCACAGATTAATTAAAGTAAACTTAAAACAAGGAAATTGTCTGGAGATAGAATATCAATTAGTGACCATAGTGAGCGAAAAGCTATCATTAAATTGAAAAAGAGATAAACGAGTACTACAGATGCATAAAGTATGAAATAAGAAAAATATATTAATATGTAATCGATAATGCTATCAAGGATTCTACCATATAGGATTAGCACATTACATTTACTCAAGAGGGGAAGAGAACGTGTTATTCCCATTTTTTTTCATCCCAGTAGCCGTAAAATTCAAAAGAAAATCCATATTGAAAAAGTTCTAAATAGAAAAAATAACTAAAATAGAGGTTGTAGACCTGTAAATACTCTAGCCCCCTGGGATTCAAGCAAGGAAATTGACCAAATATAAATTGATTAAATTTTTAGATGAACTTTGATTCATTGTTTCTTATGATTAGTTTGCTTTTAACCGAAAATGCTATAATAATCAATATGGTCATCTTTTATCAATAATATCTCTGATATAATATTTGCAGTTAGTTAAAAACAACTGGACTATGCATTACTAACCTCCACCCAAACCTTCTAAAAAACTTTCCAAATCTCACTACAGATCAACTAATGGATCTACTCTAGTTCCTGAACTACTCTTTAACCCCAGGAAAAATTCAGTTGCAGCTAATTCATCCAGAAACACCTCCAGACATATTCGGAAATGTACTGCTTACTCAACCACAAAAGGAGTCATTATTCATGTAAGTTTTTTTGGATGTAGAAAAGTTATCTCTGTTAAGAGCTAGCATGCACATTTGGTTCTTAAAAAGAAGAAAAAAATAGAACTAGTTAACAATAATAAGAATCAGTGAGACACATGATTGAAATTATCCTCAATCATGAAAGTGTGATTGTAGTCAAGAACAGTGTAAGGCATATTTTCAATCTTCCAGTGATTAGTACCTAGTACTTCTAAATACTATTGGGACCTGAATATCCAATCCAATAAATCAAAATTGGCGGTAAAAAAATCACTATTGCCTCAAAATAACTCAAAAATTATGAAATAACCACTATCCAGCCACTTCAAATGATTGAAGAAAGCTCCAGAATTAGACATATGCGAATTAACTCTTCTATTGATAAACCTTTAATAAAATGGGATTCTCATAATGAACAGTCATGCTCAAAGAAATCATTCTCACGCATCATTTTTACAAATGAAAATCCAAAGAAAAATAATGAAGTTCAAACTAAAAACCAAAAGACTAGTCAAATTAATGCTAAAATAATTGCTAAGCCAAAGTATAACTCATTTTTGGAGAAAAATAAAATTGAGAAAAAAACTGTTGAGAAAGAAGAGATTTAATGTAGCCAAAGTGAATACTTTACAGGAAGTACTTTAGCATAGAGTATTCACAATAGCAAGGAATGTTCAGTCCTGCAAGAAAATAAAGAAAATCACAATAGTAACTAATAGCAAAGGGTGTAATCAATAAATATAAACATATCTCTTAATGGTCCACCACCTCTTCCCTCAAAACTCATCATCAAAAAAAGAGCTAGTCAATCTATAAAATTAACTAATCAAAAGAAAGTCAAACTAAAGGTTCAAAAGGAAATGGAAAGCAATAAATGAAATAATTTAGATGATTTTTTATTCAATAGTATTAAGGATCTTTGGATCATTATCATCTGGTTCCCAATTTTTTCAAATGTCTAGTATTGGTTTTATTTTTAGTAATTTGATCGAGATATCCCATATGTCGGTAGGCATCTTCATTCAGTTCTAAATTATTTAAAAAAGAGTTTCTTAAAGTTTGATCTTGATTTGAGGCTGACTTTGGATTGTCTTTTTCATGAATCTTGGGTAAACTGAAAGATGATGGTTCATGCAGGGTAAGTTGGTTATTTAATTTCATTGATTTCAATGGTTAATTGATGGTACTTGAATGCTTTTTAGTCCAATTAGGATTATTGATGAAGATTTCCTGCATGCAGGTCACTTGTGGGGAACTCTTTTCAGTTTTATGCAGAAAACGGTTTTATGTATCTCTTCCTTTGGATTACCTAATATTATTAGTTTGAAAGAGATCATTGATACCATTTTTAGTCACTTGGTTGGTTTTGCCCTTAAACCTCTCCAGAAAAGATGAAACAGGATGGTTCTTCTATCCATTTATCATCCGAGTTTAGTTACAGAATTAATACTAAAAATTATAAAAGGTCTATGAATTATTTCAAATTCGTCTGTCTTTGAGAACCTTCCATGTATTATTTGATGATTATTACTTAACTGACTTAAATTTATATTATTAGATAAATATAAGCGCAATCAGTCAATTTTAACTGAATTGGCTCCTATTTGCTAATTCCAGAGCAAGCATAAATTGGTAATATTAGAAAAATAATAAATCAGGACTTCTTCTTTTCTTATTCCTTTGACCCATTAACATTGAAATGTTGAATTTCTTGTTCTGTAATTCGTGGAATATTCTTGGAGTTTCTTGGGTGGTGTTATTCCTCATTTTCTTCATCTGAGGATGAAATAAACTCTACTGAAAGTGAAACATAACTGATATCTTCATTGTCTAGATCAGAAATATCTCCACCAAATCTAAGACGGTACAATTTATATTACTCTTCTCTAATTCTTAGCTTTTCTAAGTTGATCTGATCTCTCCTTTGGATATAGTCATATATAAATGCTGGCTTTAAACATCCTTCCTCACATTTCTTCCAATACTTATAAGTAGTACTTTTAACTTTCTTATTCTTGGGTTCATCACTGTTTCTATTCTTAAGAAAACTGTTCTTGAGACTTGGATGAGTTGGATCAATTCGATGCATTTCCTGTATTTTCTTCAGTCGATTCCTGAGAAATTTAGGTAGAATAGAATTGATAAGTAAACTAGTAGCAAATACTACAATTGTTATAGTAATGATTATTGAGCTAATTGCTAAGCTGGAAGCACTGGTTAATGGAATTGAAAGAACCAAAGCAAATGGTATAGCACCTTTAACCAAACCAGAACCAAAGATAATTTGAAGTTCATATGAATTAAGTCTCCATTTTTATTTTCCTTCAATAAAGTAGCCAAATAAAGCTATTAAATAGATATTAATAAAACGACCAATGATCAAACAACCAAAGACAATACCCAGTAAAACGAGAGAGATACTATTTTGCTGATTAGGAGACTTAGGATCTTTAGATGCATCATATTGAACATTGAAAATAAAGGCTCCTACTAAAAAGAACAAAAGTCCTTATGCAATAAGACCTAAAGTACTGATTGCTGTTCTAAATATCATTATATAGATACTTGGTTGACTCAATTCCTTTTTCACTTAAATTGTAAATATTAAAATGAGACAGGGTAATTCCACAAAAAAGCATTGAAATCACACCAGAAAACCCAATCCATTCACTACAAATATATGTAGTATAACCAGTGATTATCACAAGAGCTACTTCAGCTATTCCATTGCCTGCAATGAGAAATCTACAATTTTTAAAGATGAAGGTAGTGATAAGGGCTCCTATTACTCCGATCAGACATGAACATAATACTGTTAAAAGGAAGATTCCTATTAAAGTAGCAATGGAGTTTGCTTGGAAATAAATATCACTATCATGATATTTTTGATGCAAATAAATCACCGAATTAAATAAGGTTATAGTGATCGTATCTTTAAGTATGGATTCACCAAATATAATAGAAAACAATTTTGGGTACATTTAAGGATTGACTATTTTTTCAGCAACAACTGTGTCAATACTGCAAAGTAAAGCAGCTAATATCAATATTTCCCAATTGGTAAAGACTATTGCTTAATTAAAGTTATTCATGGAAATTATCAAATCTGAATAGGAATAGAAGTACTATTGATACTAAAGACATAGATAATTCCAGCCAAAAAGAAAAATTGCAGAATGGTACCAAAAATTCCAAATAAATTAGCATAAAATAGATTCTGAAAAAGCTTCCTCTTTTTAATGTTATATCCATCTTCAAACAACATTGGAGGTAACAATAACAAAAAAACCACCTGAGATAAGGCATTCCCAAAACTATTACTAAAGATATCAGTTAGAAAGTAAATCAATGCTCCAAGTCCAGCACCAACTACTAAGGCTACTGCAGTTTAATGGACGTAATTCCACTATAGTATTGTTATTATCATACCTTCTTATGCTCGAAGAATGAAGCAATCCACACATACAGGAAGCATAGAAGCAAAATCACAAAGATATAAAAGTCAGGAGTCATATAACCTCACCAATTAGATATTGATTGATAATAATAACATAACATATAACATCATCAGATAAATACTCAGAACTTTTTATAAATGCACTCATGTATTATAGTCTGGAAATCAGCCAGTGAAACTTAGCTTTCATTTATGGTCGAGACAGTACCTTTAATTTTAATGAGAATTTTTTCGAATTGAGTAATATTCTCACGAACAGCCATTTATTGTAGTAATTCAAATGGGTCCATGTACTCTACTTCGGTATTACATGACACTAATTTCCTTAAAGATTTAGCTTTACTAAGTGGCTTACTCTAAGAATTATCTTAACAATCAAATGCCTTAAGATATTTGGTTTAGGCATAACTCTTCTCAGCCTCCAACTTACTCCTTGAAGATCTTCGTTAAGTAAGCTGTCTTTGTTTCTTATTTACTGATGGTTATCTGAGTTGAAGATTCAAATCACTATTATAGTGTTAACTCAAACTATAGCTCATTTTGCTTGAAAGAGAATGTACCTCTGCTAAGTTTTTAAACCAATTAGCAAATTCAAAATTATTCTTAGAAGCCATAATGGTATAAATCTATATAATTCAGGTTTTGTACATTGAGATTAAGGTGATAACCATGCTTGTTAAGGACTTTTTTCATGAGATTTAAATTGGTCATACATTCATATTCTCCTGTTGGTTGCTAGTTGATTTTTTGTTTAATAAAGTCTTCAGGGAAGATTTACTTTAGAAGTAAGCAGTAGAAAACTCCATTTCTGAGCTGCTAGAATCTATGAGTACCAAAGTTAAGTGATTGAATCCAAATGAGAACGTCCTTTCTGGAATAGGTTTTAATTGAGTTCATAAGAAATATAAAGGGTAAATAAATTAACAGAAGGCTATCTCCAGAAGTCACATAGAATCATAATCCAATAATTAATTCTACTTTAGTTCAAGTTAAATGATATACTAATTTTTTTTAGTGAAACTAAAGACAAGTACATAATAGGTCATCATCGTAGAATAAGTTAAATTGGAAATTTTAACTAATTTTAGGGCAATTTCATTATTTACTCCAGATTTTATGGTGAACTTCTTTGCTGATTTGCTATGAATTTATCATATTAAAATAAAACTGAAATCACCATGCTAGATGTTGATCAACCTGAAAATGAAATTAGTCATCTAGAACACTAAATTTCGGGAAAATGTATTTGTTAATCATGCACATATGGTAAATAATAAGTTTTAATATAGGAAAACATCACTGCCCTGAACCCAAACAGAAAGAATATTTTAATTCGTCCTATTCAGATTAATACCAAAAATACAATCATGCACACCATCCTGTGAAGGTACAACCTTCTAAATGTAGAAAGCAGCAACACCTGTGCCTGAAACTCATTATGATCTTCATGATATGGAAAGCAATATAAAGCTAATTATAGACAGCCAAGAGCTCAAAAATCTTCAACCAAACTCAAAATAATTCAAAAGAATTACATTGACCAACCGATATTTTTCAAGGCTAGTCATCATACCATGAGGCTTATAAAAACAAAAAATACAGTTATTAAGATTTCAAAGCTCATATCCCAAGACATTAAAGTATTGCAGAGAAACATCAAGTTCCAGGATCTTCCCCATACAATTCATAATACTCTTCCAAAAATGCGCCAAAACCTGATAAAATCGTTATACCAGATAATCTAAAGGCTATGGCTGGGAAGTTTGAAGGTTAATCTCTTTACCATTCAAACTATAGAGGAGGTAAGACGAACCCACCAGAAAAATACCTTCAAAAGGGTAGTTAACTTTAAGTAAAAAG
>CASCJZ010000391.1:0-18568 GCA_949152475.1 Terebella lapidaria
GAATAGTTCCCTTCATTAAAGTAATGAATAAATTCTTCCTTACACTCTAGACATGAAAATTTCATGCTCTTAACCATAAGCTTAATTTGATACACTTTCATGACAATTACATTTAAAGCTAACAAAGGTATCAACCATATGGGCTCTGATTTCTGTCATTTCAATGCAGGGAAACCCTTATATTATAATCCATACTTTTTTGTCTGGGTTGATTGCTTTATTGAGGATCAAACTGAGTGCTATGATAATGTTAGTGGCATCATAGGAAAAGTTTTTCAAAGATCTCTTGTAAGACCATTGCCAATTCATCTCTTTCTTCATTGATTATAGCAATTAATTTTGGGTATTTGATCAAAATTTAAATATTTTTCCTCTGATCACTCAAAACTGAATAAAGTTTAGAGAAGAAGGGTTTTTGTTGGGCTTCATCAAACAACCAATAAGTTTATGGAGGGGTAATGATAACTAAAATAATATATTCCTTACATTCAATTCATAAGGGGGGAGGAGTCGCCATGTAGTGGTTTCCAAAGTTGTTTGAGATGGGGTATTTTAGTTCTAGGGGTGTTATTTTCACTGTGAATGGAAGAAATTTCATCAAGAAGGTGGCTATTCAGTTAAGCTTCACCCCAACCCCTTGTTCTTTTGATTATTCCATAAGCAATTTTTGTACACATATATTTAGTCATTTATACAAATACTCAAAATATCTATCAGATCATCACTGACTAGATTTCTCTTATTGAAATTATATTTAAATTCCAAGTTGAGATTATAAAAGATATAAAATGGATGATGAATAGCTTGAAGCTCTTCAAAGGGAACTTATGGCTGTACAGAAGCAAAAAACCAATCCTTTATCTGAAAGAACAGTAGCTTAAATCATGGTTAAACTCCATAAAACTAATTTCAGTTTCTATGCTACCACTGATGGGAATGAATATGTGACTCCAGAACAAATTGATCTAGAAATAGCGAGTCTTGCCAGGTAAAGGGGTCGTATTTTAATTGGGTTAATTCCTCAAATCCTCAATTTGAATTTAGATGTGATTGAATCCCGCATCAATAATATTTGCTTGAACAATAAAGATATCATCTGTCATAATAATTATCTTTTAAGCAAACAAGCTATATAATCCATCATAACTGGGATCAGGAAAATACTAGAAAGAGATGGAAAAATAGATTTAGAAGAAATATCATTTACTAACTAATTTAAAATGGTTTTCACCAAAAAAATAATACAGTAACACTTAGCATCTCTTCGAGCTGAGTTTCATAATAATCAACTCATTACTCATGAATATCGCTAAATGGAACAAGCAAGAATTCAAGGGTTTCTCAATGGAATCACTAAACCTATTACTCTTAACAATATCTCCAAAATTACATCTGTAGAAGAATAGAAAGTCTTAAGTATCATTGGTCTTTTATTAAATAATAAAATAATCAAGGGAAAATGTATTGAAAATCAATATATTCCAGATAAGTTTCTCTAGCACCAGCAAAAGATTGTTAACAAATTTTGGAATAATAATGGATATATTGATTATAATTTCCTTAAGAAAGTAGCCATCAATAACTTACATGAGGAGTGGCTTCATAAGAACTTATAAGATGAGTTCATCTGCTTAGAAGAAGTTTGTTTTTCGCCTTAAAAGCTTCCAGAATATACCAATCAACTCTCTAGTCTATTGAAGGGAGAAGGATTAATAATGATTAATCAAGTTATCCCATTTGACTTAACTCCTGCAAAAATGAGAGTTTTTTTGAATGAATACTGTCATTTGACTAATTTTCAATATATGGATGGATACTGTTTTAGTCATGAGTGGATTGATAAATGTATCCAGGATTCAGGTAGAAAGTTATTCATCATATATTTTTCAGCAAAATTTAATAGGGAGGTAGGAAAAAAAGTACTAAAAAGAATAAATAACCATCTTTGAGTCTTTCTGAAGAGGAAATTATAGAGAATATATTTGATGCAGGATTAGCCTAGTATAGTGTTTTGGAGGATATTATTCCATGTCTCCAACCTATTCTTAATAGTAAGCTTGAAGAACTCAGAATCCAATGTGAGAAGGAATTAGCCCAGAATAAAGGTATTATTAGTGGTGGGTTTTTGAAATATCGCAGATGCCGGACCATACTGAAGTCAGAAGATAGTCTTAAAAAAGTTCTTAACACCATTGAAAAACAAAAGAAAAAGAATCCCAAATGGAGAGATATTGATTTCGGACCTACTTCAAAGGATGCAATAGGGAAATATTCAATTATTTATTATGATGGTATTCTATACAAAAACTGGCCACCACTGGATGAGGATCTGAACTGGAAACCAATTACCCCAGAACAATTTAATGATAAACTCATTAATCACAGTCCATTCATGAAAAAATCGCTCTGTTGCTCTCTAGTTGCTATCATTGAGCACTATAACTAAAAGCATGGAAACAGTATACATACACCCATCATCCCCAATCATGCTGAAAGTACTTTGATTTATAGTTAGGAAAGTAACCACCATTTATCTTCAATTTTTTCACTGGCAAAAATGAAAATAAATATGTTTTAATCGATGAACTACTTCCTTATGTGGGAGAGCAGAATTTTGGAATCAATGGGTGGTATGGCCTCCTGGAAAAAGCATATGCCAAATTTAGATATTGTTATAAAGCTATATTAACAGTTAGTATTCAACAAATCATCCATGAAATGACCGGGAGAAATTCACAGAAAATAACTGTGGAAAGACCCTTAGCAGAAGATAATGCCAATATCCTAAAGGAAAATCTCCTTAAAGAGTTAAAGGCTCAGAAGTGCCTAATAGTGGTTGGGGAGGGAGAGTTAGAAAAGGAAATCAAAATTAAGGATGAATAAACTGGATTTGAATGCCTAAAACCCTATGGAATAACTCTTAATGAAGATAAGATATAGATTTATCCACCATCTTATAAAGGAGAAATCAACATTGAAGCTGAGAAACTTATTGAAATCTTTAAGAACATTTATATCCTTTGACTGAGTATCACCCTCTTATCAATATATAAATAATTTTAATCAATGAACAATCATATATCCTCTTCGCCTGGTTCACATAACTTGATATATTTTATCTCATAGATTTTCTTCGCATTGATGATCAACTTAGGGTTAAAAGGGTCTAATTACTTAGCCTTTTCAAAATCCTCTGCAGCATTATCATAGTCTTTCAGAGCTTTATAGGCAAATGCTCTGCCAAAATATGCATGGCTATTTTTTGGCTGTAGATTTATTACCTCAGTATAATCATCAAGAGCTTTTTTATATTGATCAGTGAGTAAGTAAGATTTAGCTCTTTCATGAATATAGCAGGGTTCATTAAAGGCTAATTCGATTGCTCTTGTAAGAGGTGGTAGTGCTTTATCATACATTTCTAAGTTGGCATAAGAGATTCCTAAATGGTAGTATATATCTGCCTCATATGTTTCGAATGGATTGTTGTCAAGGGATGTATATAAATCCTTGATTGCCTTCTTAAATTCTTTATTCTTGTAGAAAGCTAGACCTCTCTTGTATAGAATCTTAGGGTCAGTTTAGTTCTGAGTTAAAGCAAGAGTTAAATCATCAATTGCTTTAGGATATAATTTGGTATCAACATAAATATTACTCCTTTCAATTAAGAAATCTTGATTTTTGGGTTCTCTTTTTAGAGCTTCATCTAAATAATATTTAGCTTTTTCAAAATCTTTCAATAATCGATATGCCTCACCAATACCCTTAAATACTCCAGCATTCATGGATCCTAGTTCAGAAGCATAGAAAAAGTCATCTATAGCATCTTGATAACTTCCTTGATTTAGTTTACCAAGTTCAATTTTAGAGACACCCCTCAAATAGTATGTTTCAGAATAGGTTGGTTCAATTTCAGCAGCTTTGTTAAAATCTTCAATTGCTCTAGTATGGTTTTTGCTGTCCTGATAAACTATTCCTCTGCTTTCATAGACCAATCTATCATCACCAATTGATTGAAGGACTTTGGTTAAGCTTTCTAGTGCCCCAGTTAATTGATTACTTTTATGCTCCATTAATCCCAAGTGATAAAGACTTGGAATATGGTCATTAGATACATCAAGTGCTTTCTTAAACATTATAATAGCTTTATCATATTCTCCAGTATCTTGGTAGGCTAGTCCCTTGCTATGATAAAATTTAGCATTGTTAGGCATTAGTTTAATAGCTTCATCAAAATCTTCATGTGCAAGTTCTATTTTTTGAAGTGCTAAATAAGTATTTCCTCTATTAAAAAGAGTTCTTGCATCATTAGGATCTAAATTAAGTGCTTTCATGTATTCACTCAAACTTTCTTCATATTGTTCATTGTGATAGAGGGCTAAAGCTTTATTATTGTAATAGGTAGCTTTTTTATCATCTAAATCTATAGCTTTTTTAAATCTTTCAAGTGATAAATCATACTGTTGGTTCTCGAAAAAACTAAGTCCTAAATTATTTTGAGCAGGAGCATCATCTTTTACAATGTCACATGCTTTAATTAAATCAGTAATAGATTTTTCATACTCCTTTATTTGTCTATAACAATTTCCCCGGTGAAATAAAGCTTTAAAATGGGTTTCACCCGTTTTAATGAAGTGAATTCCTTGAGTAAAATCTTGAATAGCATTAGTGAAATTCATCAATCTTGCATGTACTAGGCCTCTATTGAAATAGTAAAGACCATCATTAGGCTTTAAAGATATAGCTTTTTCAAATTCTGCAAGGGCATCATTGATTTGATTGAGCATCATCATGCAATTCCCTCTATTAGCATAATACTGAGGTTGTTTATCATCAAACCTAATAGCAGTACCAAAGTCATACATGGCTTTCTGATAATGTCCAACTACCATAAAAGCATTACCTCTATCTGCATGATACTTAGCATGGGTGGATCCCTTATCACTAGCTGGAGTGCTCTGCAAGCAAGTGATAGCTTCACTAAATCTTTGAATAGCTTCTTCGACAACTTACTTCCTCTTATCTTTGTTATAACTCTCCAACAATTTTTTACCTGCTTCATGAAGGTTTTCTGCTTGACGCTGTCTTTGAGCCTGCTCTCTATGCTCTGAGGTTTTTTTTTTCTTTAGCTTTTGGTTTAGGTGGCTCGTTCGGTTACATATTTTATTAATTACAGCTTATCATTACTATTTGAGAATGATACCATAAATATGGAATAAAAAAATTGTTGGATGCTTTACAATGAACTTAGTTGATGTAGCTGATGATTTAGAACCTCTACCTCTATTACTTGAACTTTCTTGGAATCACTACATTGGTTTCTATAAAAAAAATATCATTGATTTCTTTTATAGTTTCCTTCCCTTTCCATTTGATGAATAACAATACTGGATTGAGCTTGAAAAATAAAATTTACATTTAGATGGAAGTGAAATTGTTGGTCATCTGGTGACTATGCATTACTAATAACTAAATTAACCTCTTCCCTTTAAATGTCACTTTCGTAACAAAGAAAAGCCTATTAACATCGATCCTCAAAGATTTTATAAAAATAATCTTAAAGCATCAACTGCTTCAAGGTATGGCAAAATGGGGGCTAAAATTTTAACCTTAGAAATGACTGTAGGAAATGTTATGTCCATGTATGATAATTTCAAAAGTGGAAATCTCTAAAAATACCTTGGAAATGATGATTTTACTTCAGATAATCTTGGGTATGCTTTTGTTATTCAAAAATCTGAAGTCACACCTATCCGGATTAAAAGCAAATCATTTATTTTAGAAAGAGTTTATCCGAGAGACATTACATTAAGAGAAGTTATTAATGACATTATTGGTAAAAAAAATAAACCAAAATCAAGTGATGAAGCTCTAGAACAATTATGTTTATTACTACATGGTGTTAGATTGAGGACAGGACAAATGAAGATCGGTTCCTTAGAGAAATATTGTCATCCAGATGGTTTTCTTTATTTTATACTTCGTTAATGATGTAGAATGTATAGTAAAACTAAGTAAAATTCAATAGACTCTATATTATCATTAACTCAAAAGAATTTCTTTAATAACATCATTAATATTGAATTAAAAAAATTCTTGATTTTACCATGATAAACCATTAATTTTGAGTGTGAACAACCTATGAAGAAATTATATTATTATGGGCTATGTTCTAAGCTCTTAATATTAGTTAATGTTAGAGGCTAGAGGTATTTTATTAATTGAAATTTAAGGCGCAATTTTTATATAGATTTATTAATCAGGCGCGAAATGTCACAAAGACGTAGACCAGAAGATATTGAGGGTTAATCTGAAGAGGCCAAGGAAGAAAGGGAACATGTTGAAGATTCTGATCCAAGGTCAAGTGTTAGTGAAGGAGAGGGTGAAGATTTACTTGAAGAACCCTAAAGGGACTATCAACCCATCAGAGTAACTTGATATTGCTATGATAGGAATTAGATAGATATGAGATGGAAGGAATTGATGATGATGATATTGAATAGGATCCAGAAGCTAGGAGAAGGGCATAGCGAGAACTAGCTATGAGATAAAGAATGGAAAGGCCAGAAGGTGATTATCTTGATGAATATTTTGATGAAGACCTAGATTATGACTTAAGGATGGAAGAAAGAAGACGACTCATTTTCTAAGAAGAAGAGGAAATTGATGAGAGAAGATATGTTGATGCTGAGGATGTTAAAGGAAAGTTAGTCTAATGGATTAAGGATGAAGAGACAATCAGATATATCAACTATAAATTTTCTAAATTCTTGCTCCATTTCAAAGGAAATGAAACTGCCCCCATCTATGAAGCTAAAATTAAGGACATGTGCATTAAAAACAAGCAATCCTTAGAAGTTTAATATGAACACCTCAAAGTTTCCTTACCAACTATAGCCATGTGGATTGGTCTTGAATCTGCTCTTATTCTTCCCATACTAAATTCTATTGCCTATAAGCAAGCTTGCAGGTTCTATAAATTCTATAAGGATATTTTTCCAGAAGTTTTTGTAAAAATTAAAGGACTCCCAATTTTGGATTTCATTAGAGAACTCAGGCATTCACATTTGGGGAAATTAATAAGAGGTAAAAAGATTTCTTATATCAGTTCAAGGAGTGATCACTGTTAGAAGTGAGGTCTTTAATCAGTTGAAGAAAGTTGTTTACAAGTGCATGAAATGTGGTTTCCATAAAGGTCCTTTTTATATTAACAATGTGAATGATATTAAATTGGGCCAGTGTAACTCATGTCAAGCTAATGGACCTTACCATATTGAAAAACAAAAGACAGTCTATAGAAACTATCAGAAAGTTACACTTCAATAGTCACCTGGTCAAGTATTACCAGGAAGGATTCCCAGACAAAAAGAAGCTGTATTGCTTGGTGATAATATTGATGCAGCTCGCCCAGGTGATGAGGTGGAAATTACTGGTGTTTATATGAATAGATATGAATGTGCCCTAAATGTTAAGCAAGGTTTCCCTCTCTTTGCCACACTAATCTAAACAAACTATATTTCAAAAGTTGATGAAGTCAAAATAAGCAATGAGAATTTCCAGAAACAAGAAGAATATAGGAAATTTGCTAAAAGTCCAAATTTAGAAGAAAAAATCATTGGATCCATAGCTCCTTCACTATATGGATATTAATTTGTTAAGACTGCACTCACTTTGGCTATGTTTGGTGGAGTTCCGAAGGTGAATGAGCAAAAGAATCATCCAATTAGAGGTGACATTAATGTTTTGTTGTTAGGTGATCCTGGTGTTGGAAAATCTCAGTTTTTGAAAAGTATACAAAAAGTTTTCCACAGATGTGTCTATACAACTGGAAAAGGTGCTTCTGGTGTTGGTTTAACAGCAAGTGTCAAAAAAGATTTTACCACTAATGAATTTAAATTAGAAGCTGGTGCCTTAGTATTAGCAGATAAAGGTATTTGTCTCATTGATGAATTTGATAAAATGAACGAGCAAGATAGGACATCAATCCACGAAGCAATGGAGCAACAAACTATTTCTATTTCCAAGGCTGGAATTGTAACTAGTTTAAAAGCTAGATGTTCAGTTATTGCTGCTGCTAATCCCATTCAAGGATGCTACAACTCCCAACTATCTTTTACTGATAATGTTGCTTTGAAAGATACTATTCTGTCACGTTTTGACATTACTTGTGTGGTGAAAGATGAAATCAACGAAGAAATGGATCATGACATGAGTACTTTTGTGATCAATTTACATGCCAAAAATCACCCTTACATGCAGGATTATAAATTAGATGCTCCAGAATTGGTTTAAAGAAAAAGTACCAAACCTATGGTTTAAGATATTGAATTTTTAAAACACTACATTCGATATGCAAGAGAGAGATGTAAGCCAACTATTGGGAAGAATGTTGAAATTATCAAACAATTCTACACCAAATTAAGGGAATAATCTAATGTTACTGGTGGTATGTTTGTAGCAGTCAGACACATGGAAGCTATTATCAGAATCTCCTAAGGTAATACATTTTATAACATAGCTCATGCCAAAATGAGATTAAAAAACGAAGTTGAAGTTGATGATATCAAAGTAGGAATTAGAGTGATGCTAGAATCATTCATTCAAACCCAAAAATACTCAACTCAGAAGTTGCTTAGAAAAAAATATGCCAATTATTTGGTCAAGTGAAAGTTCTTGATTTTATAAGTGCATTATCTAAAATAAGTTTGTTTTATATAAAAACCAAATAAATAGATCAATTCATCAGATATGATAAACTCATTGCTCAAAGTACTGTTAGAATATATTCAATCTTATAGAGCTTTTAAGTTGGAGTCTATTTTTTGTTACCCAAATAAAAAGTGCCTTTCTTGAGTTCCTTTGAAGATACTTCTTCTATTTTATTTTTTTTTGGCTGTAGTTTCCAAAATAGATCCTGAACTTCAGGACTGTCACACATGTTATATTTCACCAGAAAGATCTTTGCCATTTGAACTTTTTCCCTGAGAACATCTCTTCGTATTTGGGTAGATAGATCTTAATCACTCTCTTTGCAACTAATGATGTTGTAGAGCTTATCTTCTTTTACTTTTTCTGGTTCACTACAGTGTTTAAAGGGAATTATTGGTTGGTGTTCTTTTATTTAGCTGAACTATTCAATAATCTTTATAAGTATTTCTAAGGTTTTTTTATAATCATCTTCTTTTTCTTCATCAGATTCTTATTGAAAAAATCTCTTCAAGAAACAAGTAGAATTACTCACAAAAAATTAATAACCATTTTGCTTACAAACTTGTCTGAGGGCTTCTTTACGATCAGCTAACCTATATAGTTTTAATAAGAAAAACCCTATTTCTGTCTCATTAGTTAAATGTAGAGCAGTGATAAACTTTTCCTTGGCTAGTAGTTGTTTAGCAATACTATCCTTTGTAATAATTAAGTAATTGTTAGATTAGACCTTTCTAAAATGGATCGGATATTTAGATATAGCTGAAAAATAAGTCTTAAACTTTTACTATTCTTTTTTAGTATATTATCCCTTTAAGGCTATTATTACCATACTTTCTATGATATTACGAACGATGCTTTTAGCAAACATACACCTTCTTGGACTATTGGCAATAATATTGAACATAGTCCTTAAGGAATTAACCTCCACAATAATTTGTTCCTTATTGAATTCCTGTTGATGGTCCTAAATTTTTCTTTCCAGGAACTAAAATATTGCTTCGTATGCTTGAATTTTGGGTTCTCTCTGAACTTTAATAAGAACTGAGTAAATCATCAAGTTTTCAGTAATTTTTTTAACTTTGTTATAGATTTCATGTTTAGTCATAGAATGACTAAAGAATAACACCTCTTTATTAAACTTTGTAAGTGTGATTTTGTTCTTAGAAAAGATGTTCTTAAAGTAAGGAGAATGAATTATTTTATACATTACTGGTGATTTCTCAATAGGGAAACTTGTATATCCCACTCTCTTTATAAAATCCTTAGTTAGATTCATACATTTTGAGACTTATTAAGTATCATTACCCTCGACAACATATCTATTAATACCCAGTTTGGTATCACAGTTAAAATTGGAAGCAATTCCCTCTAAATCTTTACGATAATAGGTAAATAAAATAAACATAATTTAGATTGGTTCCTCTTTTTGGTCTTTCGTCTCAAAATAATCAGAACCCTCAGGATTAATTTAGGAAGATGGTTCAGATTGTAAGGTAAAACCATTGTCAATCTTAGAAAACTTAATCTCACTCTAAGTTTCAGAGTCTTCATAGTCACTGAAGAAGCTATTGTCTTCAACTGGTTCCATTAATAGTTGTAAATTATTAAGATCTAAAGCTACTTGTCTCAGAATAATAATTACATTGAATGGACTACATGAAAACTTTATCAGTAGACTGGACTATTTGGCTCACTTATTCCACTGAAAAGCAAAAAAATCAACACAGCTATGATAATCTACTCAGAATTGAAAATATTAAAACATGGAACTAATTTGCTTATATCTGGACCAATTCAATCTTCAATAATCTCGAGAATTTCTTTCCTGATCCTATCTCCAAGCAATACAAAGAGTAAAACTCTATATAGATAGGTATGAAATCGAAGGGATAGGTCATAAAATAGAATCTGTTAATTTTTTTAAGGAAAATTTAGAGCCAACTTGGGAGTCAGGCAACAATTCTAAGGGTGGATATTTCAATTTCAGTCTTGGAATGGAAGATAATATGTATAAATACTATGAAGCAATGGTATTTATGACTCTTGGTGGATCTCTTAAGCTCTGTGACAGAATCAATGGATTAAGATGCCTTGATACCTCATCTAAAAATCACTACCGATGTCGGTTCGAAATATGGGTAGATTTTCGAAAATCAGAATAAAATATATAAGAATTTGAGGTTTATGAAAAATAACTCAAGAACTACCTAAAATAAAGAGATCTAAGTGGAAAAGAGATAAAATTTTTTAACATTATGAATGAAAAAGTTAGTCCTACACTTGAGATCAAGAAGTCTCAAAGCAGCAAGGTGTAATGCAATGAAAACAAAAACATTGAAGAAGAAGAAATTTCACAGTGATTCTCAATGTATATATTCATGATGAGTGCATATAATATAGATGCTAGTTGTTTTAACTTAAAATATTAACGGAATTATGGTCAAAATAATTGAAAACTATTCTCTCCATGAGCAAATTGGAGAAGGTTAGTATGGTAAGGTCTTTAGGGCTATTGATTCACGCACGAAGCGAGAGGTAGCAGTCAAGGTCATCAATGTAAAAAAGTTCAAGGAATATCCTAAACTATAATAATGCACTCTCAATTAAATAGAAATACTCTCTAAAATAGACTCACTACACATAGTTAAATTCATCTAGATCCTCAAGACTGCTAATAATTTCTATTTTTTTTATGAATTTTGCAATGAAGGTACCCTTGAAGCTAAAATCAAAAAAGATGGTCCATTATCAGAGCAACAAACTATCTAGTATCTAGAGCAAATCCTCACTGCTTTTAAAATACTCTCATCTAAAAATATCATGCATCGAGATCTTAAGCCTTCCAATATTCTGTTACATAATGGAAAGATTAAACTAGCAGATTTTGGGTTTTGTAAAACCCTTGAAAATCAAAGAGATTTGGCCCAAACCATGCTAGGATCCCCCATCTATATGGCCCCTTAGATACTTAAAGGAGAAATCTACACAGTAAAAGCTGATATTTGGAGCTTAGGAGTAGTAATATATGAAATGCTATTTGGATTCTGTCCTTTTGAGGAACGATCAATTGCTAGATTGATAAACTTATTAGAAAGTTAGGAAGTTATCTGTAATAAAGATATTAACAACATATCCTTTAGAATGGAAGAATTCATTAAAAAACTCTTGGTCAAGGACCATTTTAAAAGAATTGGGTGGGAAGAAATATTTAACTTTAAACTGAAAATTTCTCCTCCAATAGAAGCCAAGGAAAACCGAGAAAAAAATTAGTTTAATCAAAATCATTTATATTTCTATGAAGATAAACCAAAAAGAATACCTTTGATAGAAAAACAACTCCAAGAAGATTTTTCACCTGCTAAAATATTTAAGAAAAAGCCTAAAATAGATGTCAAATAAACATAAAATGATGGATATTCCCAATGGATACCACTACATGAAAAACTCATGCAATATGTAAAAGTTATTTATGAACTGGTCAATAATAACTACTATCCAGAACTAACTGCTAATCTTGCCCTGAAACTCTACCATATTATTCAAAAATAACACATCAAGCTTCCTAATAGCAGATAATTTCAAAGAGAAAAGGAAGTTCTTAATGAAACTATCAATATTTTTGAAGACTACAATCATCACAACGAGCAGCATTCTACTGTGGGTGGTCCATTGCTCAATCGGTATATAAAATTGCTACAAACCAACTATAACTATTCATTTAGTGGCTGTGAAGATGGGAAGACTATGGTTATTCACTGCTTAGAGCTACTTGATTTCAATGAAATATCGGGAGTAAAACCACCCAAGGACTACAGTCACATTAGCAAAGAGTGTCTTCTGATTGAGTTAAATCACAAAAGCATCAGGAATATTATTTGACATGATTCTAATGAAATTTAATATATGTTTAGTCTCATTTAATAATGGTATCTAAGGAAGCTTTAGCTACACTATTCAAAAGCTTTATTAAAACCTTTGAACTTATTCAAAGAATTAAAATTCCCAGAATTAAAAGCAATTAACAGAAACAGCTAGAAGGATGGTACCGAGTATGATTAATACTATTTAGAGGTTTCAAATATAGCCTTAAATCAATATAGGTTTATGCCTCTATTACCACAACATTGTAGAAAAAATGCATAGAGCAATATTGATCCGTTCTCAAGATCATTTATATTATGAAAAGGAAGTTACTTAAAATAGATATGTAGTCAGAGAACAAAGGTTTTGGAAAAATCGTCAAAGCAGATCTAGAATTAATATCAAAGAATTTATAAAGTGATCTGATTTAAGTTTAGAAGAAATATAATCATTTTTTGACTTTCTTCCTAGATTTTGATCTATTGTTCGAGTTCTTAGCCTTCTGCTTGCTTCCGAGGGAATATTTTTCTTATAAAGAGTTCAAAAAATCTTTATTACTACCCTTATTTCTAATAGCTAAGACTAATTCATTAAAATTATCTTTTTTCTCCTTTAACAATTCTTAGCACTCTTCTTCTTAGTTAGGAATAGGCTTCACTTGATTTTTAGTTTGGTCATATTTTTTAAACCTTTTTAACTTTTTCTCTTAAAACTGTTCTTCAAAGAATTAAAAAAATCTTGGAAGATCAGATTAACTAGACAGAGGGATATGTTCAAGAATTAATCTCATATTCCCCTTAGATTGTTCATAGAAACTAATCAGATCCTCTTCTTCAGCAACTGATCCATGATAACTCTCTTCAAATTTGACAATGTCCTCTTATGTAACTTTCTTGAAGATTTTCCTGAAGTACTCATATGCTGATTCAAATGACTTTTGATCGTTTTCATTAGTGAAACCTAAATCAACATTATAGTACCTGTTTAATCATAATACTTCCTCTTGTCAACATCTATGAGTATTTCATAAGCTTCCCTAAGCTTTTGGAATTGTTCTCTAGCTTATGGATTTCCTTGATTTTTATCAGGATGACATTTGAGTACCAATTCCTTATATTTTCTTTTTCTAAGTAACTATGGTGAGTACAATTTCAGCAGGAGTAGCCTTGGAATCGACTTAAAGTAAATTATAGAGCAAATTTTTATCTCCCTCCAAATTTTAGTGTTCAATTTACATTTTTTAATAATTATCTGTTAACTAAAGAGCCATATAATTATTTATGTCTCTGTTTATTCATAATGCCTAATTGTGATGCAACAATTATAATATCATTAATTCTCTACTTTTTTCTCTTAAGGTACTTTAGCTTGGGAAAGCTGAGTTTCAAAATCTTCATCATCAACAATCTCAATAATGTTCTCCCCTAATTGTTCATACTGTTCCAATTCTTCCTTGAGCTTTACAACTTGGTGAATGAATGAAGGGTCATTTAATACTCTCAACATGAATTCTTCTCGATTCGAATTATACTCATCAATAATGAATTTAGAGCAAGCCACACATTGATCAAAAGCTCGACCATAGAATATATTAGTTTAAAAATCACTCATATTACCCCGAATATGATGAGGTAACTTACCTAAACCAGTAGTCTCCAAATTGTTCGCATTCTCATTACCATAAACATGGTGCTGAAGTGGATGATGAATCATTGAAATATATAATTCTGAAGCATAAGCAGCAGATAGAAAAGATAGTCCAGGCCTAGTTACTGTACACATCTGATCTAGAGTTCTATCTTTCATCGTATTCTGTGGGGTAATAATGTCATTACAGAAATAGCAGCATAATCTTTCCTTATGAATTTCTATATAGTAATTATCTTACATTTATCAAAAAGTTGTGGAGGCACGCCATGTCTCACAATTACAAAACTATCAAAACCAAGACCAACAGTAATACATGCTTTATCATACTTATTAGCTAGTACAGTTGGTAACCATCTTGCCTCACGTGAATCCAACAGTAGAAACAAAACATCATGCTAACTTACCAATTTTTCAATGATATCTAATGTCTCAAAGGTCTACTTTATATGCTATTCCTTTGTTACATAATGTCCAGGCATTGGAATTTGTAAGTTATAGCCTTCAGCATGAATTTATGGATAAATTTTAATTAATTTTTATGCAGCAGTTTCAGCTTTAGGTTTCCCACCTTTGATAGTATCTTAAAATTCATAGAGAGTCTGTCGAATAGGATTTGAATAACTAACTTTTGAATTATCAATAAAAGTGATATTCTTAATCCCCCATCCAATTAAATTTCGAGCCAGTTGGCATCCAAGTGTTCCTGCTCCAAATAATAGACATTTCTTTTATTTAATTTTATCAATATCTAATGATGGCAAAAGTCTCCATTTCATGAGTTTAATATTAAGATCTACTGCTTCCCTTGCCAATGTTCTATCGTCCATCCATGATTTTAAATCAAGTTCTAATTCTTTCTTTGGGTGTGCTAGATAGACTAGAGGGTCAGCAGTAGCTTTGGATAGGTCAACAGTCCAAATTTAGGAATTTTTAAAGGAATAAGGATTATTAGTTGAATAAATAAGGTATTCTTTCATTAAGAGAATTTTAATATTTTTCAATTTTCCTGACCCCACAATTTTTTGATCCCTTAACCAGATAAACATGGCTAATATATCATTACTATGATAGCCAGTGCTTTTAGGGAAGTTGGTTGAATCAGCAACACAGAACAGGTATTCATCAGAATTTTCATCACAAATGAACTCTTTAAGAGAAGATTTCTGGTATTTTTTGAGGACTACTAGTTGTGGTAGTTGTTTTCCATGATTGGTATATTATTTCACATAAGTATTAAGATCTTCTAAATTTGCTTGGCAGATATCTTTAACATTTTCAATGCTAATAGTGTCAAATGAATCTACTTTGGCTGCAACAGAGAGAAACTGGTATTTAAACAGATGTTTTTTGAAGTCTCCAAAAATTAGCAGTTTGATGTGGGTAATATTGCTGACCTCCTCTCCATTCATAATCTTACTATACTTCTCCTGTTGTAGATCCAATAATAGTCCTAAATCATACGAATATAATACTTTGTTATTTTTCTACATCAATATTCTTGTAGTCTTCAATGGTATTGGTATTGATAAAATCTCCCATAATTTTAGTTTCCACTGGCCCTGCTTTCTCTTCCTCTATAGTATCTCCAAAGCTATAAGCATCTATTTAGAGAATAGATTGCTTATCAGGCTTATTAGAGAGTCTATACTTGGCTACTAAAGGCAATGAATCTGCTTTAAGTTTATACTCTTCGATTTTCTTCTTGGTGAGTCTGGTCCAGAAGCTGATATCGATCATTACATTCCAGTAGATAAAGTTTCATGGAGTATGTGATGATAATTTATAAAAAATGATACTTTATAAATGTCACACATATGTGGATATATCATTGGGTAAAATAAATTTTAATAATGTGCTTAGCAATTCCATTTAGCTTCCCAGAAGTGGCTTTGGTCATCCATTCTCTTAACTCTCCAAAATCAACAGTTTAGGCAGTACGGTTGTTTTCTTTAAGATAATCTTCAAATATTATGCCAATATTATCATATTCCTTAAAAATACGATTAAAAACATGACAAATTACCACAATTGACAGGGCATAATTAAATTTAGTTATCCCTTTCTTACTACCCTTCAATGCTTCCCTAATAGTGTTAAAAGTATAATGAGTAGCCTTACGATATGACTCCTTAAATGCTCCATCAAAATCGTTCTCAGTGATTTCACAAGAAAATGCAGCTTTAAATTTATTGTTAATTTGAAAAATCTGAGGTAATAAATGTTCACATTCAGTAAGAACGAATTCAAATTTCATCTAAGCAGTGTTCAATTATTCCTTAGCAGTTTGAACAATTCCAGCAAATCAGGAGTCTTAGTAAAATCAGCCCAATTTAGTTTAGTACCATATTTTTCAGAGAGGCCAGTAGAATTAAGAGATTCAATAAATTTTTCTCATCAGGATGATATAATATTTGGTAATATTATAGCCTAAGTTCATTTTTTAGGGTGAGCTAAGAAAATCAGAGCTAATAATTCTAGTCCACTTTCATATAAAAATTCATATTAATCGAGTCTTTTCTCTAAGAATTCCTTTTCTTTAGGGAAATCCTTATTTTTTTTTCTTAATACAACTATGTGAAATTCTAATTTAATCATCTTCATCCTGTGTTTTCTTTATAGGTTTGGTTTTCTTTAACACAATGCTCTAGACTTTAGTTCTTAGCATAATTTTGCTTTGGAATTTTTTGGCATAAAGAATCTTAGATCCCTCAGTAATAACTGGGAAGTATTTTTTAAACAATGAATGTAATCTAATCTCATGAAAAGTGATTCGCTTTTAAGCATTAATCTCAAACATTTTCTTAAAAATATCTTCAACTTCAGGAGTGCAATTGCCATAAATTTTCTTCTTAGTAGTCTCAACAATTGTTTTGTAGCTGAACTTGCTAGCTTGCTTGCCTAATTCATCATATTTCCTTTCTAGTTAGAAATGAGGATTAATTTCTATATTTAATCATCAAGTACTGAAAGGAAATTCTTTATTAAGCATAAAGAAAAATAGAACTCCAAATGCCCACATATCAACTTCAAAACCATAATTATCACTATTATAGATTTCGGAGACATATAATTTTCAGTTCCTAAGACTGTTCCACCCACTTAAGAGCTTTTTTTACTAAAACCAAAATCTGCCAATTTATACATCTAAATTGTTAAAAAGAAGTTTACCTCTTTATCACCTTATTTTTTAATAAGAATGTTCTGGGATTTAATATCCCGATGGAGATAGTCTTCTTGGTGGAGCAGTTCTAAACCCATTATCACATGAGAAAGTATATCAGTTGCCTTTTCAAGGCTAAAGACTTGATTAGGTTGTCGAGCTGTAGATTCAAAAGATCTCCTCCATTGCAGTACTCACAGAGCATATATTTAGACTTTTCATCTTCAAATCATCAATAAGTTTCATAATATAGGGACTATCATTGATTTCATACACTATATTTCTCCTTATAGATATTCAAATCAGGTATGGTTCTTTTGGAGTCCTTCATAGAGATGATCTTAAGTGCATACTAGTTCCCCTCTTCATCCTGAACTAGGAGTACTTCTCCATAGGCACCTTTCCCGAGCTTCCTTTTATTTTTGTACCTGCCTAAAATGGTTGTCGATGGTTATATTTTTATAGTTGAAAATGATTAATTTATTGGAGTATTCACTAAAAGTATATCATGGAATAAGAAAGTCCTGCTAGAGAATATAGGCTCTTTGTATTTGAGATAATTTTATCTGTACTGATGTTAAAGTTTATTATTATAAATGAACCAACGGAATTAGAGGACTGAGCTTCAAAATTGATGAAAATAACCCTAAACAGCTCAAATAGTTATAGAGAATCTGCTAGAAAAAACCAGGGTATTGATTGGGAACTTAGAAGATGCTTCTCAAGAAATTATAAAAACTCTAAACCGAAGAGATTTTTGGAAAATAATTATCTCTATTTTAAAGAGGTTGTGAACAATATATTGAAGCCCAAGGAATTCAACCTTATACCTACATAGCAACCCTTCAAAATAAAGTTAGAAAACTAAGTGTAGCAAATAATGTCTTCATGAAGAGCTTAAACTACAGTCTATGAAGAAATATCAATATAATACCATCACAAATCCTTCTAGTCATAAGAAGATTTTAATTCAACACTAAAGAAAGATAGGTATAAAAAATCTATCTCTACCTTATCTTTCTGTAAGGAAAGTACTGAAAACAGACATAAAATAGGACCCAAAAAATAGGACTCTTTCGGGATGTAGATTTAAATAGGAACGTCTTTGATCCTCATGTAGTTAATCTTTCACCATCAAAATTTTGATTCATACTGTGTGTTTAATATTCACTTAAAACCAGAAATTATAAT
>CASCJZ010000392.1:0-85006 GCA_949152475.1 Terebella lapidaria
TCACATAACAATGACAATCTCGATTCAACCTGGCAATTGGATATATCACATTATATGTACATTTTAAACTAAAATAATTACAAAACATTTCTATCATAAACCTGTACTAATAGTGGTGTAGGTAAACTCACATTGTAGGGTTTCTTTCAAGTGAAGTATTATGTTTGATCACCCTGTGGTCAGATAATAGCAAGAGATTCAATTTCATAACATTCTATTTCTAGGCTAGCACATAACATGCGTTTAAAATCCAAAGGTAATAGACAAATCTAAAAATATTAGGAAAAGTTATGCTATATCATATCAGTTTTAACAATTAACGATATTAAATAACATTCTTTACTGACAAATTAGCCGGAGCGATCATTCACAATAAATATTAGCTCTGCCTCCCCGCTCTCTTCATCCAGAACTCCTGGCTAAATCAAATCGATAATATACTAGCAACTGGAGTTTTCCTGGTCAATGCCCCAAAAAATACTGATCATCAATTCAAATGTTTTACCTTACCGAACTCTCAACTTTGCCAATATAAAACTGGTACTTCATGTTATTTTGGTTAAAATGTTCGAAGAGTGTGAATAAAAACTTGGGTGTGTGCAGAGGACCCTTCAATGTGAGTTTTGACCTGCTCTATGACATGAATATTATTCATTATCCCTTGTTTGTTCACGGACCACGGAATTATATCTACGTTTAGCTGTCCTTGTTGGCACGCTTGTTTGGCATTTAAGCACAGCTATGTTTTTGCACAGGAGATTAACCTAGCCATGATGGTATTGTCCTCACAAGTTGACAATGTCAATGAAAACAGGAGTAAAAATTCAAGATTGAGACACAGTAAGTCTTACCTTCTCAGCTGTCTGGTTTTACAAGTAAAACACGTGAATCTGCATGTTCATTCAGGTTGTTCCATTTGTTAGACGAGCATGTTCCAGACTCGTCCACCTCTGCAAAAAAAAAACGTAGCAATTTTCATCTTTAAATTTTATTTTGAATCCCTCTGAGGTTTTGCACAAGGTGCCTAAGGATATTTCAAGAGGGAGTTGAAACTTGGAGTTTGGCCTCATTCTCGAGGTCAGAGCACGGGATGACTCATAGCTGGCTTTTTGTCGACTTTGCATCTTGGGAACCAGTTGCACACATATGACGAGGGGGGGGGGGGGGTGTTCTCATGAGTATTATGCTGAGTGTTCTTATGACCTTGAGCTTGACCCTTGGCTCAATTTTTAAAATCAGGGCGCATGGTGGCTAGTATCTCACTTGTTATCGACTTTTCAGCTTGAGAGTCGATTGTGGTCATATGGGGATGGTGTATGCTGAATGTCTTTGTGACATTGGGTTTGACCAGGGATAATATTTCCAAGGCCACGGGACAAAAGGGCTAATATCAAAAACATAAAACCTATATTGTCCGGTAACTTTCCTTAGCCTAATTTTTTAATTTTTAACCTTCCTTATGTTAATTTCTTATTCATGTACCCACATAAATATACGTACATATATCATATATAATACGCACTATCGTACACCTTCTGCTCATGCAAGTTTCAAATTCTGGAGGTGTGAGGTGGTTAGTGGTGGTCCTTATAGGTTCCTGATAGCGTTTGGATCGTATAGATCCATATCCGCATCACACATTCTTCCAATTTAGTGTTCATCTTATAAGATGGTATAGTTACAGGTACACACAACAATTGCCATACACACTTACCGTACATACACATCTAACAGAGCCCAGCCCTCTCGTCTCAAATATCCAGTGCTATCTCGAGCGATTATCATATTGCCACATGAGCGATCTAATCATCTCACAACCCACGTTAGTAAATGATGATAGGTTTCTGAACTTTGACACACAATATTTTGAAGTTGAAGACATATTCTCACACACCTCGCCCAACCTATTCCAAATATACGCACCTTCATCTGAATATTCACAGTTTACCTAAGAAGATAAATGAACTTAAAATCATGCTTTCAAACTTACAAAACACTGAGATAGTTGTGCACTTTTAGTCTGTTATGCGAAACCTTCCTGAACGACAATACATTGAATTTTTGCAACATACCTGGATATAACCTTGGAGTCATAACAGACAGGGTGGGGCACGGGGAGGGGGTGTCGCGCTGTACAGACATGATTCGCTACATTACGAGATTAGGAACGACCTGGCCTTAAATGTTGATTGCGAATTTGAGTCGATTTTCATCGAGGTAAAACATAGTCAGCAAAACACAATTGTGGGTGAAATATACCGAATTCCAGGAACAATACGAAATACTATCAATATCTAGATACAAAACAGTACTCGAAAAGTTAAACGGAACTAATTCTGACGTTATACTTGGTACAGATCAAAATTTTGATTAGGCCTAAAAAAAATAATCATCTGTTTCTCGTCCTCCTATTTTTTTCAAAACTGGGTAGGGAGGGACTTTTTTTAATTATTTTACCAAAACTACCGTCCTCAGCTCATGAGAAAATCGGGTAGGGAGGCACTTTTTATTTATTATTTTTGGCTGAGCAACATTTCACACTTATGAAATTAAAAAAAAAAACACTCACGCAC
Organism: Terebella lapidaria; assembly: GCA_949152475.1. NCBI lineage: Eukaryota > Metazoa > Annelida > Polychaeta > Terebellida > Terebellidae > Terebella > Terebella lapidaria. Next base: position 2,574 of record CASCJZ010000392.1, read on the forward strand.
AAAGACATTCAAGCCCAAATAAATCAAGCCTTTATAACACATTTAACACATGACATTAATGATTTCGTTTCTAGAGGCTTGATTTATTCAAGCAGATTCAAGCCCAAATCAATCAATGATTTTATTTCAGAATGCTTGATTTATTTGGGCTTGACAGCCCTTGGCCGGGCACCATGGCAGCACTGGTGTGCCATCATTCTAGGAGTCAGCACAGACAGGTTGATTCTGTGTTCTAGTAGTATTATTATCAAAAATCGTCAGTTGATGATTTGTTGTTTCAATGATGAATAATTGTGGAAATCCGTTCTACCATTTAATACATCTATTGAAGTCAACATGAGGAAATATAGTAAATCAATTCGTGATCACAATTTTCTATGTATTATTACACACATGTAACCACATGTAATAACTGTTTTTGAAATTTTGTAGTGTCTTTGTCTCAGTTGACGGAGAGTGAAAACAAGGTGGTAAGTTAAATATATACCTAAGTTGCATGTTGTGATTCGGTGTCTCGATCATTCACTATCCTCAAAATACGGGCGGAAACACTTTATATTTCTTATTTGAGAATCGCAAATAAAAAAATCCCGGAGGCTGCTTTTGAACACAGGCGGGCGGGGACGAGAAACAGAAAATTAATTTTTAGACCTTCAAAGCATCTGGCTTCCTACCGACCGTTAATAAACCAACCAGAATAACACATAATAGTGCGACATTAATCGATAAAATATACGTACGTAAAGTGTTCTAACTACAATAATGTTAAAACTGGCATAATACTATGCATATTTCGTAGAGCAAGGTACAGTCTATAACTATACCTTGTCGTCCTCTCACTTCTGAAAAGATGACGTCTATATGTAATGATCTTAATTCAACAGACTGGACATACCTCGATCGAATTCCCATCAATGACGCTTACACATCGTTCACAAAGTAAAACAGGCTATGGACAAATGTTCTCCTGAAATAGAGAAAACAATCCCACGGAAGAGTGTAATAAAAGAACCCTGGATGACACAAGGGTTATTACAGTCATCATCCAACTGTATCAAACTTCATGAGGAGTGCCTACCTAAACCGAAAACAGATAGTTCTTACCAAAAATATATATTAAGCATAGGAACTTATTCAGAGTTTTTAAAAGACAATGCAAACGCGAATACTATGGGCCTCTTTTGATAAATACAAATGTGATGTGGAGAAAACGTGGACAATTTTGAACAATGTTATAGGGCGAACAAACGACAAATCCTTAATTACAGACACCTTCCTTATCAATAATAAACCTGAGACTGATCCAACCAAAATCGCTGATGGGTTCTGCAAATATTTCTGAAACATAGGCGTTTCGACGGCAGAACAAATTCCATCAGCCCTTGAACATTTCACTGAATACCTAAGTGAACAACCGAACCTAAACTCCATATTGCTTAACTCCACGGATCCCAACGAGGTCATGAAAATGATAGACCCATTGAAAGGCAAAAAAAGTTCAGGAGTTGATCATTTGAGTAGTCGCTTCATAAAATAAATAAAACATGCAGTTTGCACGCAGATATCTTTACTAATAAACAATTCAATTTCAATGGGAATTGTCCCTCAGCAAATGAAAACGGCGAAAGTAACCCTCATCTACAAAAATGAAAACAAGCAAGTGCTGAATAACTATGGCCCAATATCACTATTACCCTGTTGCTCTGAACTCTTAGAAAAAAATCATCCACACACGACTGTATACGTTTCTCGTACAACATAATATACTCTTTCCTAAGCAATACGGATTTAGGCCCAAACATTCAAATAATAATGCAGTTACAGAATTTGTATTCGACACCCTGACTGGCTTTGACAATAACATGTACACGCTTGGAGTTTTCCTGGACCTCTCCAAAGCATTCGATACTATTGACCATTCTATTCTGTTGTCCAAGTTAGAATATTATGGTATTCGAGGGATTGCCTTGGAGTGGTTCAGGAGCTACCTGAGCAGTATGTCAGGTTCAAAAACTCATGTTCGTACCTCTATCCTATAAAATACGGTTAGCCACAGGGTTCAGTATTGGGTCCGTTGCTTTTTATCATATATTCAAACGATATACCCAACTCAATAACAAAATCAAAATGTATTTCATTTGCAGACGATACAACGTTGTATTATACTCACCTAACCGTCAACACATATATCACATTGTTGAATCAGACATCCTCCTCATGATTAATTGGTTCCTGAGTAACAGATTGTCACTGAATATAAGCAAAACTAATATAATCTTATTCTCCAAGAAGCTGGTACACAACTACAACACCCATTCGTTAAAAGTTGATACCGAATACATTACACCATCACTTTCTGATAAATTTCTTGGTATCCATAAAGACACTAAGCTGAGTTGGAATGTCCACATTGAACACGTCTTGAACACGTTTTGAAAATTGTCCAGCGCCCTATACATGTTAAACACTGTCAGAATTCTGTTAAGTGAAGCCCACCTCAAATCATTATATTTTAGTCTGTTTCTTTCCTACCTAAATTATGCTATACTGTTATGCTATACTGCTATACTGTTCTGCCCCAAAAACGATACTGCGCCCGCTCGAAATCAAGCAAAATGAAGCTTGATCACTCTATCATAAAACAGGCATAGCAAAGCTACACTATTTGTTCAATATTGAACTTAGTAAATTTATGTAACTTCATTCCCGCAATCAACAAAGTTCGCTGAACAATCTTTTTGTGGCAAACAATTCTATTCACTCTTTCAACACTAGACATTGTAAAGACGCCCATATAACTAGGTGACATGTGCAAATTTTTGAAACAGCTTCATTCGTAAAGGTCCGAATTTATGGCTTAATACACCAACCCATATAAATAACAGCGTTTCATTCAGCGCCTACAAATCTAAGATAAAACAACACTTCATTCCGAAATATTTGATGAATAATTACCTATCTAATCTAGTAATAATCTCCTGATACTGTAAAATGATGGATAATTCTAACCGGCGCTATTGGCGGCATCGTCAAGCGACGGTAAGATGGACAGTTCTAACTGGCGGTATTGGTGGCATCGTCGAGCAACGGTAAGATGGACAGTTTGAACCAGCGGTATTGGCGGCATTGTTGAGCGACAGTAAGATGGACAGTTAAAATCGGCGTTATTGGTGGCATCGTTGAACGACAGTAAGATGGACAGTTCTAACCGGCGCTATTGGCGGCATCGTCAAGCGACGGTAAGATGGACAGTTCTAACTGGCGGTATTGGTGGCATCGTCAAGCGACGGTAAGATGGACAGTTCTAACCGGCGCTATTGGCGGCATCGTCAAGCGACGGTAAGATGGACAGTTCTAACTGGCGCTATTGGTGGCATCGTCGAGCAACGGTAAGATGGACAGTTTGAACCAGCGGTATTGGCGGCATTGTTGAGCGACAGTAAGATGGACAGTTAAAATCAGCGTTATTGGTGGCATCGTTGAACGACAGTAAGATGGACAGTTCTGACTGGCGTTATTGGTGGCATCGTTGAACGACAGTAAGATGGACAGTTCTAACCGGCGGTATTGGTGGCATCGTCGAGCAACGGTAAGATGGACAGTTTGAACCAGCGGTATTGGCGGCATTGTTGAGCGACAGTAAGATGGACAGTTCTAACCGGCGGTATCGGCGACATCGTTGAGCGACAGTAAGATGGACAGTTATAATCGGCGTTATTGGTGGCATCGTCGAGGGACAGTAAGATGGACAGTTATAATCGGCGGTATTGGTGGCATCGTCGAGCGGCGGCAAGATGGACGGTACTAACCGGTGGTATTGGCGGCATCGTCGAGCGGCGGCAAGATGGACAGCTCTAACCGGAGGTATTGGCGGCATCATCGAGCGGCCGCAAGATGGACGGTTTTAAACGGCAGTATTGGCGGCATCGTCGAGCGGCGGCAAGATGGACAGCTCTAACTGGTGGTATTGGCGGCATCGTTGAGCGACGGTGAGAGCGACGCTCCTAACTGACGCTATTTTCGAGAGCAATACTTCTAACTGGCGCTATTTGCGGCATCGTCAAGCGACGGTAAGGTGAACAGTTCTAACCGGCGGAATTGGTGGCATAGTTGAGCGACAGTAACAGCAACGCTTCTAAGTGGCGGTAAGATTGAGTGCGTTATTCTTCAATACCAGATCGGAATTACCAAGACCACCCTTATTTTTTTTAATACTTTAATACTGACCTTTTTTTATATTCGGTTTAACATACCACAATAACTTAAGTAAGGACATAATATGAATGTATATTGGCTTCGACCAATGATTTTATGGTTAAAATTATAGCAAATATATTTCGATGCATTTGAGTAGGGAAGACTCTAAGCTTCGTTTACATATGAAATATGTATTTCGTTGCTCAAGACAAACAAATCATATGGAAAATATAACATCAGTAGCACCGAAAATCTGTACGTTTCATCGTACATGAGCCACACGGTAGTGCATGGCTGAGATGAACGTCAAACATGACGTAAATTTCTGTACACTGCCCACACTGCATCGCTCGAGATTCACGCCGAATCTCATATCTGCTACAATACGCGTTGGACTCTGAGAAATCTAGGGAGCTACTTTCGGGGTAAACAAGCAGCTCGCGTGTGTTGCCGAGTTGTGGCAGACGGTTCACAGGGTTACACAGTGTAAGGAACCGGCAAAATCGATTTGTTTTTCTCATCATGTTGGCTTTTTTCTCTAGGTTTCTTTCTTCTAATTTACCTCTCTTGTATTGTATTTGCATTAGTAGATGATAACATCATGATCTATATATCGTGGACTAACCTGTGTAAACTAGTAGCGTAAGGATATAATATTAAAAATTTTAATGTTATAAGGCAAGAATGACAGCGTCGACTGCTTGCTTTAGCGTAGTGGATGCTGGGAACAGTATGTACACTGCCAACTCGAATAGTGGTCCATTTCCGATAAGCGGTCCGCTTATAAGATAGATTACCCTATCTCACGTTTTTTCACGTTTTACGTAATTTTGTTTAGCCTCTCTGGAATAAATGAATCATCTTTATCAATATAAATATAATATAAACACATAAATGAACTGGTAGAGGATCCTGATGTACAACAACCTGTCAATATTAAACTATATTATTAACTTGACACGAATCATCTTCTGTGATTGGTTTATTTGTACCAAGTGTCACTCCTAAAATATGTATGCTGGATCCTGAAATCCTATATTGAATCTGTGTATCGGACAGCGTGGTCGCCTCGACCAATCAGCTTGTCTGTTCCTCGAAGAAAGAGTATATTGGATCCGAGTCATGTATATGGGATTGCGTATATTGGACGGTGACGCGATATCAGCCAATCAGCGCAGTTGTTACAAACATAGTGTTGTTAATAATATAGCAAAGATTGGATGCTGGTCGTCCAATACAGAGTTTTGTGGTTGTTTGGTCACATGACCTACCTGGTTACTTTGTTTACTTTTCCTGGAAGCAACAAACTGTGATAAATATCGTTCGATGGCCGATATTAGGCCGAATGTCTGTGATCGCTGTGCTAAATCACAAGGCCGGCAGTAGCAGTTCAATAGTTTATTTGGGATGATAGCCGACAATGTCTCAATCACATCACAGGGCCGCAAACACACCTACGTCCGGTGATTTCCCCAGTCGACAAGATATAGTCCTTTTCCGTTATACTTCACTGATATTTAGTCCACGATTATCCAATATATTCCATACGAGCACGGCCAAACTATTAACAATACTCCAATACGTCTGTGCTCATGGCGGCCATTTACTCAACTCTATCACAACACGTCTATTCTCTGTGACCGCTTCTACTCAACTCTCAGAAAAACTGTGTGGCCGGCAACATGTGGTGAAGGTTTTCCCGCCAAATGCATGCGGTGTTGTGATTGGATAGATGTGTGGTGGTATGAGCTGATGTCACCGGGAAAGTGGGTTTCCCCGGCACGTGTTTTGACTACTATGGTCTGTATTGTGTGCACGTGATGTGGTTGTTATGCATGTCATGTTCTATGTTTAGAAGTAGGTGCTTGTGAAGGTCAAGGCCGAAACTAACTGGGTCGATGTACCGAATGAATGGGGCCGCAAGTGCATGTGGATTGACCTGTGTATGTAACCATGACTACATGGAGTTTATGCTTGTGATCATATAGTGTGTACTTGTCCTGTATGTAAGTCATGTAGAATGAATGTTTGTTGTGAAATATGCATGCGCGGGAGGGACGGGGGTTACAGTCGCTAAAATTACTACATTACACCCCTTCATTAATTCTACGCCCTCGGAATTACCCTACCCGGACCCTACCGTCGCCAAAAACTAACAATAAAAAAGCTAAGAAGTCCTACAAGGTCAAACCCCAACACTCACACACACACGCCGCGCGACAATGGGAAAACACTTCATACAATAAAAATTCCTAACCGTCAAAATAAACGTCATGAGTCAGTCCGTCAATAGTCGCTACGATGATACATTTACACATACATGCACGACAACGAATGATGATAAATGGAATGTATGAACAAAACTCCTCAACGTTTCATAATGAAACGGAAACTATTTAAAGTCTATAAACTGAAAAAGAATTGTCTGGATTAACCTTAACTAAATTACATGAATAAAATGCCGTGACTAGGATAACTATTTACAAATTTTGGCCGACATAACAATAAGCCGACATGACCAGGATGATCACCGTGACCAGGAGTTTTCCGAGTCACTGTCTCTCATCAGGCCGACACAACCAAGGCCGACAGTTATCCTCTCTTATCACCACCGGGCCGAAACGTTTACTCCTTCCTGCCTCGCTTGCCAGCAGGAGGGGGTGGTGGTGCCGGCGACGCCTGCCGCATTAGTTGTTGTTGCTCCTCTGGTGGCAGACGGGGCAAAATCGACACAATAGTGGCGAGCAGGTCGCCCGGGATAGTGGTACCCGAGTCGCTCTGTGTCGCGGCCGTATCCGTCGAGGTCGAAACTGGGGCCGACTGTTCCAGGTGTGTCACCCGGGCACGTAACTGTTCATTTTCCTGCCGCAAATCCTCATTTTCGTCTTCAAGCCGATGTAACTGCCGACGTAAGTGGTCGGTCTCTTCCTCGAGCCGATCAGGGAAGGCCGGGAGATGCCGTTCGTGGAGGACTCCCATCCCGAATCCCACAGAGAGGCCGTTATATTCGGCCTGCCGAATATGTTGGTCCATGGCTTCTAGATAGAAGCGCCGGATCTCCCGAAAATGTTATTTCGCCATGTCGTCGGCGCGTGCCAGGTATAAGGTCGGAAGATGCTCGCTCTTCCGGGCCGGCAAGATCAATGGGTCAGCGTTGTGGGCCGCCTGGGCGATATGAGACTCCCAGTGTTCCTCGTGGACACGGGGAAGATTCGGAAGCTGGTTCGCTTCCCGACTCCTGAGTGGGTTGGCCAGATTCGTTTTCTGCCCTGGCAGGGCCTGTAGGCCGGGAATCATCTGAGTCGATAACCGAGTCCCGTGCTGCTGCACGAATTGGATATCAGCCGAAAACTCTCCTGAGCCGTGAAACGGCAGCCGTTCATCCAAGTCCCTGTGGAGAGGTTCCAGAGACTCAGGCTCGTCGTATTGTAGCCGCGGCCGATCAGCGGTCGAATCCTTAGTGACGACCGTCTGTATGATCTCCATGCTGCCGTCCAGATATGGAGGTTCGTCTGTCTGAAGAACCGTTCGCCTGGACGGAAGGGGCGAATCCTCGCGGTCGCTGACCGAGGCCGAAATCGATTCGTGGTGGGCTTCCTCCGCAGCCGGCTGTAGAGGTGGAGGAGAGTCCCGTGACTGGGCCGTTACTTCCTTCCGGTCGGTCTCCTGACCTGTCGGAGGCGGTGCCGACAAAGGAGGAAATTCCTCCGGTGGGGGAACCAATCCTTCCCTCACACGATAATCCGTGACGTTTGTCGCCGTAGGCCGCTCTACCACAAGTTTCCGTGGGATAATGTCTGATGGCCGAGTTTGCACCTGGGCCGTCACAGGGGTGGACTGAGCCGATGGCTCCGAAACCACGGAGCTGGGAGGCTTGAGTGCGTCCATCTGGTAGGCGACTGGCCGAGTGAAGAATATTGTGCTAGGCCAACGTATGGTCACCCAGCGATTCATCGCCATGATGTCATTAATCATCCGAGCTAGGCGATCCTCCTCCGCTCGGGTTGAAGGCCGAAGGTACTCAAGGCGTCGGAGCACTTGATGAATTTCCGGGGCCGAATTCGGGGGGTACTGGTCGAACAGTGGAGGCGCCATGTGCCAAATCCCGAAAGTAAGCACTCTGTTGACATCCCGTCGGAAGATTGGGATGTCGGCCGGAACACGCGGAGGCCGGTAGTTTGGACTGGGCTGCATATCTACGCGGCAGCGTAGCGCGAATCGTTGCAGCATAGGGCCGGAAGCGTTGAGCTGTCCCTGCTCAAACAGCGGGAGAAGGCCGACGTGAGTCTGAGTTGCCTCACTCAGGTGCCGAATCATGTCTTCCGACGTGAGCGTGACGTAATTATCTTTGGCCGGACAGACGAAAAATCGTAGAAGCGGAAAATGGTACGCCAGGACGTGGGCGTCCAAATCCGAGGCCGAACGGAAAGGTCCACGTCGAGGTACCGTTGGCCATATCCTCCCTTCCTCTCCATCTTCCTCCCCGATACAGAAAGGACATAGATACCGGCCGTCTTCCCTCCTTAGTGGCTCCAAGGTCGCCAAATTTCCCTCCGTAAGCCGTGAGGGTGCGCCGAAATTGTGTTCATGGCCGTAACCATCATGCCGATTCCGAAGATGGAACGGAACGTCATTCCAATTAATCGGCCGAGCTCCGTACGGGGTGATTGGGGCCGGAACTAGAGCCATGAGCTCCGATATCTGACGACGATAAGCCGAAGCACGCGTCACAGGGCCGGAACTAGCGCGTCGTGAATTTCGCGCCGACGAGTGAGGATTTCTGCCGGACGATGAACTCGCTGACGAAGTCGAAGACTGTGCCGGTGACGTGACGGCACGGGGCCGAACTACCGCGTTGATGAGGCCGAAGATACTGGGGCAGGCTCGATTGGTGTTATCGCCTGCTGAGCGAGAGCCAACTTTGCCGAGCTGGCGGCTTCCGCCGCGCGTTGAGCCTCCAAGGCTCGACGAACAATTTCTCCACCTTCCTCTAACTGCCGAAAACGATCCGGGTCGTCCTCTGAGGTCGGACTCGGGGTGTGCCGGGAGCCGCGTTGCGCCAGTCTCGCCATGATTTTGTATCGTGGCTGTTTATTTGGGCCGGATGCCGTAACTGTTTGTTCCGAACTGGGTTCGGGGCCGATCGCGGACAACTCCTCGTCCGTCAGTACAATTGGGTTGTCCTCCTCATCACCACGCTCGACAACCTCAACTGTCAATTTGGTTCCGTCAAACTTGATGGAACGGGGCCGACTATCATTGGAGCCGTCATCGTCTTTATCATCGCCAGGCTTGTCAGCCATGACGGAAGCCGAAGTGTGAATGTCTCACTATATGTACTAGGCCGACTGTAAATTATAAGTCCCAATCTCCTCAGAGCCGACCTAGTAATCCAATCCGACACAGTGTTCGTCACTTATCCCGAGCTATTAATTTCCTTCTTACAATGTCCGTACTTATCGGATGAATAGTCCGTGATAATTTCCACAAATCTTCCTTTCGACACAAAAGAGCTCCTGCCACTTCGAAAGTTCAGGCGCGAATGACCTACTTGCCGCTAAATTTCCACTGCCGTACACTGAGATGCTTATCAGTATCCCAATTCCACGAATCGGGCCGGGGGGCGCTCTCTGCCAATATACAAAAACGTCTTTACGCTGTATCCCATTGTTCCAAGTGTATCGGCAACAAGGCGGGCCGTCGTCAGGGAAACGCTGGTACGATCTCTCTCTGACCAATCTGGGTCAGTCCATTACGACAGTAGGGGGAACCTCACACTGTCCATTTTTCCGAATGTCCGTCTGCCGTCCCCTGGATTACACGTTCCGATACATAGTCTATCTGTGCTAACGACTGTTCAAATTACTGGGCTCTTTTTGCCCGACGACTCACTATTGTCTTTATCAGGGGAGATTTCATGAGGGTGCTGTAAACAGCTTAAATGTTTATCTGCGCTCGTGCGAACCTTGTGAACTGATTCTTTGATCGTTCCTTTTCTTTCAGAGTTAGCGCACAATAAACCAACGGCCGAATTGCTGTTTCACAGACGACACACAGTTATTAAAGGCTGAGATATTAATATCAATCACTCACAGGGGCGGACATCGTTCCATTCATTTTCAGCCAGTTCACAAGACAACGGGGCCGCTAATATTGTCGGGGGTCGGAATTGCAATGATCAGGGTCGGTCACACCGTGGCGCTTTGAATATTTTTGGGTGATGAATTTGATGACAGGCCGCATCTTGGTATGATAGCTTTTCCGTGACTGGTTCCCGTACCACTGGGCCGTTCCTCCGAATACTACATGGAGTGGGTAGAGGCTCGGTCGACGCATACCCCGGAACGAATCACACTACCACCTCTTCGACAACTAAGTGGCCTTACTCACGGCGTGACATGAATTATTATCCTCTTCGGCTGGCACATGGATAGAAACTTGACATGATAATCTTAGTTAGTGCGTAACACACGCGGAACAATAGCATACGTTATACGGGGTCGAAACACATATCATAATGCAATCAATTTTTCAACAGCATCGTAATCATGAAATCATATCAAGTGTATATATCAAATTCGCCTCACTGACATCTTGTACATATTAAATGCATATATATTGTTATTGTAATATATTATAATATTATCAGGAATGACATGATATCATAGTCCATTAGACATGCATAATTCATCATCAATGGCATCAATCAGATAACAAGGCCGGGGTTATCTGTAGCGGGCCGGTCTGCGTGCGTTGCGTTTGGGTCGACTTGGTCGTGCAGGCGGGGGCGTAGCCTCTCTTGTCTCGGGGTCGGATGATATCACAGGCTTTTGCCTGCGGGTCTTGCGTGCCGGTTTTGGTGTGTCGGAACTTGATCTGCGTGATCTTTTCCGTTGCCGATGACGACTTGAGCCGGATGAAGTTGGAGATCGCGATTTACGATCTTGGGTCGCTGACGAGTCAGACTCAGCTGTTTGGTCTGTATCTGTATGCCGATCTTGCACTGTGACCTCCCAGGGGTAGTAGAACTCCTTGAGGAGCCCCAGGGGGTCGGCCGATTGCTCTGAGCCGGATTTGCTTGACGACGTCGAAGGTCGTACAGGGTCGGAATAGATGTGAGCCGCTTGGTTGTCACCTTCGTACGGCTTGAGTACGTCCAGATGAACAACATGAGTGTTCCGAGGATTGGAAACCAAGGCGATCCGGTAATCTACCTCGGTCACACAGTCGACGATCCTCCAGGGACCAGTCCAAGGCCGAGCAAACTTATTATTCTGCGTGAGGGGCAGATAATAATATCGGACCAGTTCTCCTGGTTGGAACTGGGGTCGAGGCTTGGCGTGGGCGTCATAACCCACCTTCTGCCGAATTGCCGCTTTCTCAAGATGGTCCTGAGCGAATCCGTGGGCCGTCCTGATCGCTTGCCGCAAGTACTCCACATACTCTGGGCCGCACGGGGGTAGAGGCTCAGGGTCGTAGGTCGGAAACATGAGGTCGACTGGCAAGTTACACTCGTGTCCGTACACCATCAGATGCGGGGTGCATCCCGTGGACGAGTGTACTGAGGTTCGATAGGCCATTAACACATATGGCAGGTGCACGTCCCAGTCGTTCGCACGATCGCTGACGAATGCACTCAGCATGTTGAGCAATGTCCTGTTGAATTGCTCAACTTGGCCGTCGCTCTGAGGTCGATATGGGGCCGTGCGGATCTTCTTAGCGCCCAGAAGACGCACGACATGCCGAAATAGAGCCGACTCGAACTCGGTGCCCTGGTCGCTATGGATTGCCTTGGGGACGCCATGATAAACTATCTATCTGTTTACCAGGATGTCGGCAACATTTTTGGCGGTATGTCGCCGCAGCGGGAAGGCGTCCGTATATTTCGTGAAATAGTCCGACACAACAAGGATATACCGATGGCCTCTTCCCGTGACTTTGTGGGTGTCGAGAATGTCCATCGCGATCCGGTCGAAAGGCGCTCCTGTCGGCAACTGTGTCAGAGGCGATCGTTTTGGGGCCGATTTTCCTTTGCGGGTGACACATTGCGAGCAGCGGGCACACCAGCGGGCGACATCCAGTGCCAGGCCGGGCCAGTAGAATCGGCGCCTGACTCTCTCGATGGTTCGCTGAATGCCGAGATGTCCGACAATCTTCAGGTCGTGAAGTTGGTGCAAAACCTGCGTTCTGAGTGCTACGGGGAGCACGGTTTGCACCACAGGCCGTCCAGCGGGGTCGGGTTTTACGTGCCGAACTAGTACCCCGTCTTGTAGCGCCAGGAGGCTCCATCTGGAAACAAGTGTTTTTACCTCCTCCCCATGGCGCGCTACCTCCTTAGAGTCTGGTTTAGTGCCGATCAACATCAACTGTCACACTTTTCCGACGCTCGGGTCGGCTTGCTGTGCCGCAACAATGTCCTGAGTCGAATAGTCCGAAAGCCACTTTTGCCCATCAAGTGTGGCGTCCAAAGCACGGACTCGAACAACTTGGCGTGCCGAAATTAGTTGGGGCAAGACCGGTGATGTTATTGAATCACTGTCCAGGAGGTCTGCCCTTGTCTTGGCCGGAACAACAGTGATCCGCCGAACTGGAAGTTCTCCGGAACTTGTCTCTGGGTCGATTGGAGGTGTAACGAGTCGTCCGGGACAGTCTTGGTGTTTGCAACTGTGACACCGTGACAAGCCGTCTGCGTTGCCGTGAAGTTTGCCGGGCCGATGCTCTATCTTGAAGTCGTATTGCTGCAACTTAGCGAGCCACCTGGCGAGCATGCCGTCCGCGTCGCTGTAGTTCTTGAGCCACCTCAAGGAGCTGTGGTCGGTCCGGAGGAGGAACTTCCTACCCCAAAGATAATGCCGATAATGTTGAACCATTTCTACCACTGCCAGCAGTTCTCGGTACGTGGTAAAATAGTTCCGTTGGGTCCGGGATAGGGTTTTGCTGGCAAACCCGATGGGGATTTCTTTCCCGTTGACCCTCTGTGAGAGTGCGCCTCCCACAGCGTAGCCGCTAGCGTCTGTGTAGAGGATGAAGTAATCATCCGGACTGCGGGTCGGATGCGCGAGCTTAGGCGCCTGGATGAGAGCGTCGCGGAGCCGCCGAAAAGCGCGTCGCTGAGCCGGTCCCCAAGTGAAATGACATTCACCTCGGGTGAGTGCTACGAGAGGTTCGGCGATCTCAGCATAGTCCCTGATGAATCGCCTGTGGTAATTGGCGAAACCAAGGAAAGATCTGACATCGGAGATCTCGCACGGGGTCGGCCATTCTCTGATGGCTTTAACCTTGTTGGGGTCGACACGAATTCCTTGGCCGCTCACTATAAACCCCAAGTACAGAATTTCCCTCTGGAACAGTTCGCACTTCTTGGGTTGAAGCTTCAGGCCTGCCGATCTAATCCGATCCAGGACCGCCTCCAGGTTTGCGAGTGCCTGATCGAACGTTCTGCCGTAAGCGATGACGTCATCCAGGTAACACATACACCGTGTCCACAAGTATCCACGGAGTATGGTTTCCATTAGCCGTTCAAATGTTGCCGGTGCATTGCTGAGGCCGAATGGCATAACCTTAAACTGGTATAGTCCTTTCCTTGTCGCAAAGGCAGTTTTCGGTCTGTCTGTAGGGTCGACTTCGACTTGCCAGTAGCCGGAAGCCAAGTCCAAGGCCGAACAATATGTAGCGCCCGCCAGGGCGTCATGAGTGTCCTGAATGTTGGGCAACGGATATGAATCCTTGCGGGTGACGTCATTCAGGAGCCGATAATCGACGCAGAATCTTACTTGGCCGTTCTTTTTACGCACGAGCACCACCTGCGCGCTCCAGGGCGAATCTGACGGCTCAATGCACCCCAAGCGAAGCATCTTGTCGACCTCCTCGTCTATGATGCTCTGTTGCGCCTGAGGGACGCGTCGTTGACGTTGCCGAATCGGGGCCGAATTGCCGGTGTCGATCTTGTGTTGGACGACTTGGGTCCGTCCCAACTGTCCATCCGGGTGCATGAAGGTGTCCTGATATTGATGGATCAGGTTAGCGCAACGCCGGTGTTGTTCTGGCGCTAGTCCGGCGCGATCCACCATCTCTTGGAGATGTGGCGGCAGGTCGCGGTAGTGACTGGCGTCGGCCGTGGACAGGTCGGGCTCCTCTCCGGGTCTTGGTAGAGCTCCGACAACACTCTCGATCGGACTGGCTATGGCGACAGGGTCGGATCGAGTAAGTGTAATACCGGTATCTGCCGTGTTGACTACAGACACCTTTACACATTGTCGGTCCAAGGTCGTTAATGTTCTTCCCATGATGAGGTCAGTGTCCTCGGGAAAGGCCGTCAATGGTTGAATCATCCGTGGATGCTGCCGAACACGAACTCTGGAAGTCGGGATTAACTCTATGATCGCCTCGCTACGTGCGGGGACGGTGACGGCTCGGCGCACAGCCATTCTAACAACATTGGCTTCAATGTCCTTGTGCGCAAACAGGATTTCTTTGTGTACCTGTATTGTTCCTTCGCCGTAATTCACTACAGCGTGAGCTTGCCGGAAAAAGTTCATGCCGAGTATCATGGCGTCGTGGATGTCGGCTACACAAAATGTCACAATCATATGGTTGGTCCCGACCTGGATTGGGAGGTCGATCAATCCATCGATTGGGCTTGACTGTCCGTTGACGTCACGAATCGTGGCCGAAGTATGCTGTAACTGTCGTTGATCGGCGGGGATGAGTCGGAGCTGATCGCGTCGGAGCAAAGAGATTTGCGCTCCGGAGTCGAGCACAGCTTGCATTGTCTTATCCCCGACGCGTACCGATAACTTCCAGCACTCATGTGCCGCTCTTGAATTGTCTATGACGGCTGGAACTGCGGGGTCGTCTGGTGGTGGCTTGAAGAGTGTGTGCAACGGCGGCAATTTGGATTCCGGTCCGAATGGGAACGCGTAGAACCCTCCGTCATCGGAGATCCACTCCACCTCGGACATACTATCTGTTCCGGTGCCGTTGGCGGTCGGGGGCGACACCCCTTCAGGACGACGACTTTCCCGTGGAGGCCGTTGTGAAAGTGGCGCGGAC
Organism: Terebella lapidaria; assembly: GCA_949152475.1. Taxonomy (NCBI): domain Eukaryota; kingdom Metazoa; phylum Annelida; class Polychaeta; order Terebellida; family Terebellidae; genus Terebella; species Terebella lapidaria. The sequence goes on from CASCJZ010000392.1 coordinate 17,823, forward strand.
ACCCCTTCATGAGGGAGAGCCGGCTTTGGGGTCGGAGCTCGACACTTGGTACACACCCCTTCAAGGAGCTGAGGTGTGGGCTGGGCCGGCTGTGGGGTCGTAACTGTTGATACTGTTGGTTTGGTAGTTACGACAACCGCAGGTGTGGAGCATGTAACATTGTTCTGTTGCCCGGAAGGTCCTTGCTCCGCAGCACCTTCCACTACTGGTTTAACGACTGAGCCGTTGGCTCTGTCGGGGCCGACTTGGTTTGGTTGCCGATTTGGTTAGGTACTGACAATACTTGATCTGTCCTTCGGTCAGTACCAGCACCTTTAGGTCGAAAAGTTAGTGGCTTCATGCCATTGCGCACTAACACGTCTTTAAGCCGAAAACATCGCATCCAGCGATGGCCGGGCTTCTTACAGAAGAAGCACGCGGCTGGTCGTCCGGGCTGTGGAGGCCGATCACCTTTAGTCGGGGCCGTAGTTCGTAAGACGGAATAGATAGCTGTCTCCTCACAGAGTCCATTCTCGTCGCTAAGGACGCTCTGGAAAGCTTCCGCCACCCATTCGCGTGAACAGGCTGGCACAGAATGTTCTTCACATCCTTGAAGGCCGGTCGTGTCACTGTCGGCAGGGTCGTAATAAGCCGCAACTTGTTCAGGGGTCGGCGTTCCTCCCTGATTGATCTGTCCCATAGCACAAGACAGTTCTTGGTCGACACAATCATCATCCGGGTATCCGCTCACGGAGATGTCGGCACGTCGTGTGCCCCTCTGACGATCTCTGTCCGTTGCTGACGACTTTCAGCTTTGAGGACGGCCGTCAGCGCTTCACCGTAACTATGGAAAGTGAACACGCACAGTTTGTCGGCAATGTGGTCGGGTTGGCCATTGACGAACTGGGAGATTACTGTTCGTTGCCGGGACTCTGGCGTGACATCGTCAAACACTTGCTCAGCCAGAGCTTGAAGCCGCTCCAAGTAATGTTCCGCATTCTCCTTCCGTTCTCTTTTTAGAAACGGAAAATCGTCCCGTTTGGACTGCCGACGAGGTGCGGGTTCCCAGCCCTCCAAGAGCTGACAACGAAACTCCTCCCAGAGAGTCTCGACCGGAATGTTCAGAGCTAACGCTTCGGCGCGGCCGCGCAGCGTACTCCGGAAGGTCGTTGTTTTATTGAGGTCGGAATATGTGAAGGCCGCAGTGAATTGCTCGAAGCTCCGTATGTACTGTGTGAGATTGCCCTCTTTGAAGGTTGCATGCCATTGAGCCGTTTTAGCCATTGCTAACGGTTGGGGCTCAGACGTGAGTCTCTGGGGCGTGGGCGTGTCGACGCTCACCACAGTCGGCGTTGTTGTGACGGGAGCCGTCGTTGGCGTGACAGCCGGAGCAGTTGAGGTCGTGACAATCGGAGCTGCCGAGGTCGTGTTAGCGGGTGCGGTCGGTGCTGTTGTCGCGGAGACGGCGGGCGAAGTAGCGGGTGGTGCCGGAATGCTGTTGGGGTCGTACGCTATTGGTGCGACAGGGGCCGTTTGACTGTATTGTGGCGTCACCCATGGTATCCCGACTGAGGGTGGGATTACAGCCGGCGGTGGATATCAGTATGTCGATCCGTCTGGGCCTATACCATGGTAAACTAATCCGGTTTGTGCACCATGATAGCCGGTGTCAGCTATCACACTTGGAACGCCACCGTATCCGGGTGGTGGGTTCATATAGCCGACAGGTGGTTGGTAGTATCCGACAGCTACTCCATTTGGAACACCGCTTGTTGCGCCAGGGTATCCGACTGGCGGTACACCATATCCGTTGGTGTTTCCGACTGATTGGGAGATCGGAGGTCCGATCATCGGCACAACACTTTCTGCCGGAGCAGACACAACTTGATCTTGCGAAGGATCGAAGCGCGGTTGTTCTCCGGTAGTCGACGACGGTCGGTACATGGTCGGCGCGGGAGCGCGCGTGTCGGAAGTCGACGTGTCACGGTCGCAGGGTCGGCGATTTGGCGTCGACGGTACTTGGCGAAGTCGCGCTTGCCGTGTGGTGGCGCGAAATTCCGTCGTCGGGTCGCTGGGTCGTTGCGGTCGTAGAGGTGTCACGATCGGGGCATCGGTCGTCGCCGGGATGTTCTCTGTCGTTACTCTCGCCTGGCCGGGTTGTGTGTACTCTACCACCGTTGGCTCGGTCGGTATGCGCGAGTACGTCTCGGTCGCGGGGTCGTGTCGTCTCGGCGTCGTTGACGGCGCCAGTGGCCGATCTACCGAATAAGCGCTCGGCGGGACCGGTTCCGGAACATTGTCAGACTGACAAACCCACTGTCGTATCCGAGAGTCACTCGGTGGGTGTGTAACCATTGACGTGTCTATGGTTACCGGCCGAACGTTCACTGATAACTGTTCTGGGTCGGTAGCACGATATACGCTCGCTCTTTGACGTGAGCGCGTATAGTTTCTGTCGGCAGAGTTCAATAGTCTCTGGATTGTTCTGGCCGACGTTGCCGAATACGCCCTAGCGTGTGCACTCAAAATGTCACTTACTGTGTGTTGAGGTGCGAGCGGGTCTTCGTCGAGGAACTCCTGTATCAGGTCGACGGGCGACGAAGACGATCTCAGGGTCGAATGTTCGTCCATGGAGTCGAACAGGCCGGTCGGTTGTTGTTCCTGTGACAACGGAACTGTGTCGCTCATAACAACTGAGCGGGGGCCGGAAGGTCGGAAGGTCGGGTTGAACGTAACTTCTTCATCTGTCTGGTCGGCCGACTCACCTCGGAACGCTCCCGGGGCCAATGCCATCACTGCCGGTAAGTTAGGGTCGGTAATCCGAGACTAGCTCAGATCCTGGTCGAACGGCGCCAATGTGATAAATATCGTTCGATGGCCGATATTAGGCCGAATGTCTGTTATCGCTGTGCTAAATCACAAGGCCGGCAGTAGCAGTTCAATAGTTTATTTGGGATGATAGCCGACAATGTCTCAATCACATCACAGGGCCGCAAACACACCTACGTCCGGTGATTTCCCCAGTCGACAAGATATAGTCCTTTTCCGTTATACTTCACTGATATTTAGTCCACGATTATCCAATATATTCCATACGAGCACGGCCAAACTATTAACAATACTCCAATACGTCTGTGCTCATGGCGGCCATTTACTCAACTCTATCACAACACGTCTATTCTCTGTGACCGCTTCTACTCAACTCTCAGAAAAACTGTGTGGCCGGCAACATCTGGTGAAGGTTTTCCCGCCAAATGCATGCGGTGTTGTGATTGGATAGATGTGTGGTGGTATGAGCTGATGTCACCGGGAAAGTGGGTTTCCCCGGCGCGTGTTTTGACTACTATGGTCTGTATTGTGTGCACGTGATGTGGTTGTTATGCATGTCATGTTCTATGTTTAGAAGTAGGTGCTTGTGAAGGTCAAGGCCGAAACTAACTGGGTCGATGTACCGAATGAATGGGGCCGCAAGTGCATGTGGATATACCTGTGTATGTAACCATGACTACATGGAGTTTATGCTTGTGATCGTATAGTGTGTACTTGTCCTGTATGTAAGTCATGTAGAATGAATGTTTGTTGTGAAATATGCATGCGCGGGAGGGACGGGGGTTACAGTCGCTAAAATTACTACAAAACTAAAGGCGCTAAAATTTGTACTTTGAGATCATGTTGATTGTGAACGATCTGAACGAGTTATTCATGTCAACCTAACGGTATATTTCTTCTATTACAACGTACTTGAGACACAGATGTAAGTACAAACTATTTATTTTGCCTTGTATAGTGTAAATCTTGTCTTTGTGCTGTAAATGTCTAGAAATGTATTTGAATATAATTCATGTTTGTTATTACTGGTGAATGGTTACAGCCTGTTTGTAACTATATTTCAGTTTCTGAACCGCAAACAAAGTCAATAAACGAGCGTGTGTCAAACTGTGTCTTCCAAGTTGCTTCAACGTAAAACTGAGCAGCAACACTCCCAATCATCCAATATTTGTACGATGTAAGTATGGGATCTTTAAAGTGTGCCAGCAAATCGAGAGAGTTTATGTCAAAGACGAAGAAAATCCTCAGTTGAGGTAGATTTCTACTGCAAACGTAGGCACTATACTTGCGAAAGGATGTCGATGCACGTATGTTATACTAGATAATTCAATGTAAGTCTATCACAATGAGTTGGCTGAAGCCATATTGAACTGTTTTGTAAACTGACAGACCGTTGCAGAGACAAAGGTGCAGAGACAACGGAGCTGAAGAGAAACAAGTTAGATAGTATGGGCCACAAAATACCTTTGAAGGACTTAGATCTCTTTCATACGTACCCTTCAACTTTAGTGGTATATACTACAGGTAATTTTTAGTTAAGTTATAAAAGCACAAAAGCGACAAAAATTCAAGCAGTCATTCTGTGCCCCGCGTCCGTACAACAGGTTTACTGGGACATGCCCCACAACACGAAGAAGACATGATTAGAAGACTGTAATGATTTTCAAGCAATAAATTTGTAAAAAAAAAGAATACTGAATGCACCGTACACCGTTTTGATGGCTGCTTGGGTGGCGTGTGACGTGGTCCACAACCAAACATAAGTTGTATATTACCGTGTAACTGAGTTGATGAGCCTAGTTACCAACTACAACCCTAAATAATTTGGACAAACTTACTCGTATGGGATTTTTAAAAAACCTTTCATATACGGTGCACCCATGATGTGATTTATTAACATGTATGAATGGAACTATCGATATCGACGGGGGATTACCCCCAAAGATGACTCTCGAAGGTGGCCGCATATGAATTGCTATGTACACAAACGTTTTGACGTGTTATATGTAATGTCCGCTTATCGAGAAAAGATCAATCCCAGATTTGATATTATGGTGAACTTTAATCATCAATAGGATGGTCAATATTGTTAGTATGTTTCTTATTATTTTCCTGTCACATAACAATCATAATATCAGTATAATTGCAAATTTTGGTGCTCATAGCACCAACCACTGCTGTTCTACAGAGCATTTATTGTGGAATATCGCCATTTTTCGGACCGTAATCGAATTGGCACTGTAACCTCATTGTTTTGAGTGAAGCCTCAACAGACGGCTCATTCTACTGGAAACAAAAATGCTGGAAGTGTTCCGTTGCTCGGCATCATCAAAACAATGACGTCATCGTTTTCTACTCATTCATTCTCCCCAGTTGGAAGGCATGGCCCGCTAAGTTCAGTTTCTTTTCGATTTCACACCCGATAGTAGTTTTAAAAATATCATTTCTTCGATTTTGAAGTGACCTGAATGGTGACCTTTGGTAAACTCATATTTTACCAAATTGCGTTCAATTGGATAGGAAGTCGTCCTTTAGCAATTCTTTTTCAATATTTTTCAAAAGTTCGGGTGGTGGTGATGGTAGAACCGACATGGTGTACCCAAACTGAGATATTACAAGGAACTGTATAACAGCACTTTTGCCATACAATATAAGTTTCTGTTTCGAACAACTACTTATGATACTTTCAACCTAGTTTATAATTCTCAACTCTAGTGTCATTAGTTGTATTATAAATATATTAGTCTAATCTTTTCAATGGACCTTCTGTCCGAGTAATATGTGAATCAGGCATCAAAATTTGGAAGTTATTACGCACAGAGCCTACAGACATTATTTCGGTCTTACTATAGTTTACTTTTAGCCCGAATGTTTCCTACAAATCTAACACTTCTACAGCTTTCTGGACCGAAATGTCTGAATAATCTATTATAACAGCGGGTTTTATTGAGTGCAGTCTCAAACATTTGTTCAGTGCGCTTTACATAATAAAACAGACATGAAAGAGTACATACTCAAAACATACTCAATTTTTTAAAATTTAAGGTGAAAAATTAGCAATAATATCTGGTGAATGGAACTGTTTTCAAATGTCTCTTGAATGCGGGAAGTGTGTCCTGACTTTTTGCACAGTCCGGAAGTTCATTCCAAAGAATGGGGCCGATGACGTGGAAGGCTTGCCGAGCAACGGAGCATTTATGAGCGGGTTGGACGACACGATGTACGTCTGAGGACGAGCGCAATGTACGACTCGGGGCGTACCTCTACAACATGTCCGCAATATATGCTGGAGATGTGCCATGGAGTTCCCTGAAGACGGGCACAAGGATTCTGAACTGTATCTATTTATTAATCTATTGTTAATATCGTATCAACGGCATATTGACTGATAACCTTCGATTTTATTCGTTCAAAACATTTACATAACAAATTGGGTCTTCTGTTTGGACCATATAAATTGGCCACCGTAAAGGTAACCTTGCTCCATTCAGTAAAATATCTAGTCTACTACCAATAGCCTTCCTTCATTATCCCTTTTAATGCCATACATGGTTATCCGCATTATGTGTGATTAGGATACAAACACTTCGAGAATCACATGGCCAGGGGATTCGTCAGTTCGAGTTGACAGTTCGAGATGACAGTTCGAGTTGAAAACGTTAGGTTCCACAAGTCCCTGTTACGGGTTTACTTTGATATATTTATCATGCCATTCGTGGATTCGTGATACACAACTTCCTCTTCCTCGACTTTAGAATCTGGTTCAACCGCAGACAGTAAACCAAAACAGAAACAAAACCGGGAACTATTTTATTCCGTGGAATGAGACAGTCTCAGTGAGATCACGTCCGGTTTATTTAGAGGATTTGGCGCCGAATCGCAAGGTTTCCATTGGAGGTGATTTGGTAGCACAACAACAAGGAGTTTACGAGAAACTGTTTTTATTGTCCAAGAATTGTAAGACGAATTGTAAGTAGAATTGTAAGTAGGACACGAATTGTAAGTAGGACTAGTGATCGAGTGCTTCATAAGGACGCCAGTTACACACAGACTGGCAGACAGATTGGCGTAGGAATATGTGACGGGGCAACTCGTACTCGAACTGTCATCTCGATCTGTTAACTCAATCTAACACATTCCCAACACTCGAGAATTACTGGCTCCTTGGCAAAATATTTTATTCCCTCTGCATTCTATTTTCCCACCTTTCCTCATCATCAAGTGTCAAGTGTGTTTCTTGTAACAATATGATATGTACCTTTCGATTTTGTATCTCTAGAGTGGATATTTTCACATTGTATTCCAATCACATTTTCAAGGTAATAATTCACAATAATATAATTTCTCTAGCTATTGATCATAGTACCTGTATATAAGTGACAAAAGTCGTATCTATACAACGATCGGGTGCTAACAAGGGGGATAAAAAGTGACACCACCCTTATATATTTTATGGACTTCATGACAGTGTAGCATTTCGTCATAGCTCAAATATTATTCATTTATTAAAATTGCATGTATTCAAACAAAACTGAATCAAATTTGGTACCTCGCATTTGCTTACTCAGTTGGCGTTATTCACAACAGACAGATCATTCATATAGCATCATCATAGCGCACAATTACACAATAAATTCTCTCTCTAGTAACCTAATTTTGTCCAGCACGAGATACAGTGCGACGAACATGGAGAACTTCATATGCCCTAGTTATTTGAATCCTTATGTTCACTCCATTTTTATTTACATGTATCCATAACATACATGTGCATGTTCAAAAGAGAATGTGTGAGTTTTGTCTAGTCAGTATATCTCGTCTACTCCTATCAAAAACTGGACACTTGACGAGTCCAGTTCAATCACACACCTCATGGCAAGGTTACATTTATACTACTATAAATTTTATTACATATAAAGTACACGTATAGCTCTACTCTAGTATTCATGTGGTATAATCCAGTTTATCCTCGGAGCTGTAATTTACCCGGTGGACAGTATACCTTTTGGTGTAATAAGTTAGGAGCTTGGGGAATGCACTGAACAAAACCATCGCCCCAGCCAAACTGCTCACTACACGCAACCTCGCCGAGATGAACCACACTTAACCGAACCGCGAACATGGTTCTCGACCATAAAGAACATTGCGGCAATGAATACCAAGACAAACACGATTAATCAATAATAATAATAATAATAATAATAATAATAATCAATATTTGTCACATGGGCTTTCAAAGAGTGTCTTGTTTGTTTTTTGTTCCGAAACAAGATACAAAACAAGAACATATATTATTTCTACACAGTGAATCTTACTTCTATAGCTACCTGGTGTTGTCCATTGAGCAAAAATATCCTTGTTGTTAGATGCCTGTCACTGTTTCCAGTTCACTATTTGTACATATTTGCTCCATCACTCTCGGTTTAAATAAAACCATGGTTGAAGTGTTCATTTGTCACAAAATTAAGGATCGAAGCTCCAGACATTCTCGAAACAGATCGTCAGAGCACCCCGTCAGTCTCGAAACAGATCCATGCCCAGTTCTGAATGGAATTTTCCAGCCGTCATCAGTACTTGATTAGATCATGTACCACGGTCACCGTACACAGTCATACTTGCGGCCGTCCAACAGGACAGAGCCGAAGAAGTGCGCGTCACTCGACCGTGAAGGGCGTGACTACGTCAGAGCACCCCGCGTAATCCTGGAACATACTCAGACTTGCTACCGTCCAACAGGACAGAGCCAGAGATGTGCGCCTCACTCGACCGTGAAGGGCGTGACTACGTAAGAGCACCCCGCGTAATCCTGGAACATACCCAGACTTGCTACCGTCCAACAGGACAGAGCCAGAGATGTGCGCCTCACTCGACCGTGAAGGGCGCGACTCTACACTAGGGGACACCCACGTAACCAGTAGGCCCATGTTCTCACCCCAGTTTAGAGACGTACAGCGAGCATTCAGCTAATGCTGGTCTTTTCTCAATGCTGAAGCACCCGACCATAAGAAAATGGTACAAAATAAATCAAATCACCCGACATAGACCCGACCCGACTATAAACTTAATACATTTATTTCAACGGCCATGCTGTTACAATAAATAAAGCTTCTCTTCACTGGGACCATTCACAGCGAATGACAGTACTTTGCAAAGATTAAACCAACCCCTACATCCCATATTATTTTATCCAGGTAACATTTATGCGGAAATAAGATTATTTAATCCTGCCGTTTGTGATATACTTACAGTGCTGATAAGTGGCATTGAAAGAAAAACGAATTTATTTCTCGAGGTAATATTTGTCTGTGATATAGTAATACATCCATAAGGCCAATAGAAAATAACAAGTATAGGCCATCGACATAATGAGACATGCAGAGACCATTCTTCATAAAAATATACGTTTAACCACAAAGTGTGTACCGACTATGACACTCATTCCAAACATTTTCATTGACAAAATCTGCCTTTTAATAAAAAAAAATCATGAATATACCCGTAATCATAAACCAAAGTTGCGTGAAGAAGTGATCATTCACCATTCAAACACGGTGAATAATCATGAAAAATACGTGTATAAAAATACATGCACCACAGGTAAGTAGGTTATGCGTCGACTTGGCTCCTAGCCAGTATTTTCACCCATTTAGATGCAAAGTTAAAATAGCTATCTGAAACCCTGGTAAACTAACCGCGTGCCTATATTTTATTTCAATATTTTATTGTGGACGTGTTCTGCGTTTCGAAGGTGGAAACAACAATTGCAAACTTCTGAGAACTCACCAAATAAATGCAATTTTAGTTGTATTAAGTTGTCAACAAATCCTCAAACAATTCCTGAACAATTTGGTTAATTATTGATAATAGTGTGAATGATCTGTTCACAAAAATATATTCTGATCTTTACAATAGTGTGTCTTACGATCGTGTACAAATGTCTTAATTGAAGTCTGATATTGACAAATTGAACAAATAAGACATCATGGTGATGAGGGATGTGATCATAGGGTTATTGTGGCTGATGTCGTTGATTCTGTCAAAATCGGGTACTCCCCGATTGTACGTTCTTATTACTTGGCGAAAACTTCGATTTTCGCCAAGTATGTTGGTCACTCGCGAATGTTTGTCTGTCTGTCTGTCTGTTTGTTACCTCTCTAGCGGCCACAATTTTAACGCTAACTTCTCGAAACTTTTTCGATGGATAGGTTTTTGCCCAAGGACGGAACCGCACGTTTTTGAAAAAAAATCGGTCCATTGATGACGTCACCAAAAATTCTTAAAAACTCGAAAAATCCCTATCTCTCATCATTGGCGAATTTTTAAAAATTCGCACAGCAGTCAAATTTAAACCGATTGTTCTGAAATTTGGTACACTGATATATGTTCATATTATCCATCAAACTACAAAGTTATACGTTGATCGGTTGAACGTCACCCCAGTTTAGAGACGTACAGCGAGCATTCAGCTAATGCTGGTCTTTTCTCAATGCTGAAGCACCCGACCATAAGAAAATGGTACAAAATAAATCAAATCACCCGACATAGACCCGACCCGACTATAAACTGAATACATTTATTTCAACGGCCATGCTCTTACAATAAATAAAGCTTCTCTTCACTGGGACCATTCACAGCGAATGACAGTACTTTGCAAAGATTAAACCAACCCCTACATCCCATATTATTTTATCCAGGTAACATTTATGCGGAAATAAGATTATTTAATCCTGCCGTTTGTGATATACTTACAGTGCTGATAAGTGGCATTGAAAGAAAAACGAATTTATTTCTCGAGGTAATATTTGTCTGTGATATAGTAATACATCCATAAGGCCAATAGAAAATAACAAGTATAGGCCATCGACATAATGAGACATGCAGAGACCATTCTTCATAAAAATATACGTTTAACCACAAAGTGTGTACCGGCTATGACACTCATTCCAAACATTTTCATTGACAAAATCTGCCTTTTAATAAAAAAAAATCATGAATATACCCGTAATCATAAACCAAAGTTGCGTGAAGAAGTGATCATTCACCATTCAAACACGGTGAATAATCATGAAAAATACGTGTATAAAAATACATGCACCACAGGTAAGTAGGTTATGCGTCGACTTGGCTCCTAGCCAGTATTTTCACCCATTTAGATGCAAAGTTAAAATAGCTATCTGAAACCCTGGTAAACTAACCGCGTGCCTATATTTTATTTCAATATTTTATTGTGGACGCGTTCTGCGTTTCGAAGGTGGAAACAACAATTGCAAACTTCTGAGAACTCACCAAATAAATGCAATTTTAGTTGTATTAAGTTGTCAACAAATCCTCAAACAATTCCTGAACAATTTGGTTAATTATTGATAATAGTGTGAATCATCTGTTCACAAAAATATATTCTGATCTTTACAATAGTGTGTCTTACGATCGTGTACAAATGTCTTAATTGAAGTCTGATATTGACAAATTGAACAAATAAGACATCATGGTGATGAGGGATGTGATCATAGGGTTATTGTGGCTGATGTCGTTGATTCTGTCAAAATCGGGTACTCCCCGATTGTACGTTCTTATTACTTGGCGAAATCTTCGATTTTCGCCAAGTATGTTGGTCACTCGCGGATGTTTGTCTGTCTGTCTGTCTGTTTGTTACCTCTCTAGCGGCCACAATTTTAACGCTAACTTCTCGAAACTTTTTCGATGGATAGGTTTTTGCCCAAGGACGGAACCGCACGTTTTTGAAAAAAAATCGGTCCATTGATGACGTCACCAAAAATTCTTAAAAACTCGAAAAATCCCTATCTCTCATCATTGGCGAATTTTTAAAAATTCGCACAGCAGTCAAATTTAAACCGATTGTTCTGAAATTTGGTACACTGATATATGTTCATATTATCCATCAAACTACGAAGTTATACGTTGATCGGTTGAACGTCGATGACGTCATGACGTAAAACGTCAATTTTCAAAATGGAGCTATATATCGAAAGGTATTTGTCGTACAGAAAAGCGGATTCCACCGTTGGAAAGCTCGTTGAATTCTGGTTTAGGAGGTTACTGTCCGATACTTTTCCGCCATGATAGATTTTCCGCTATGACGTCATAAACGTAAGGCCTGTCATACAAGTTTTTCGGCTTTTCAGCAAACTTTCAAACAACCACAGTGCACTCAATTTTGAAGGTAATAGACTGTAATAATGAGAACGTATGTGGAACTTTATTACCCAACCATATACAGAGTTTCAACACGCTACGTGCAACGTCAATGACGTCATGACGTAAAACGTCAATTTTCAAAATGGAGCTATATATCGAGAAGTATTTGTCGTACAGAAAAGCGGATTGCACCATTGGAAAGCTCGTTGAAATCTGGTTTAGGAGGGTACTGTCCGATACTTTTTTGCCATGATAGATTTTCAGCTATGACGTCATAAACGTAAGGCCTGTCATACAAGTTTTTCGGCTTTTCAGCAAACTTTCAAACAACCACAGTGCACTCAATTTTGAAGGTAATAGACTGTAATAATGAGAACGTATGTGGAACTTTATTACCCAGCCATATACCGAGTTTCATCACGCTACGTGCTACGTTTCAAAATAGAGCTATATATCAAGAGGTATTTGTCGTACAGAAAAGCGGATTGCACCATTGGAAAGCTCGTTGAATTCTGGTTTAGGAGGGTACTGTCCGATACTTTTCCGCCATGATAGATTTTCCGCTATGACGTCATAAACGTAAGGCCTGTCATAAAAATTTTTCGACTTTTCAGCAAACTTTCAAATATCCACAGTGCACTCAAATTTGAAGGTATTGAACTGTAATTATGAGAACCTATGTGAAATATTAATATACAGCGATATACCAAGATTCAACGCGCTACGTTCAAAGTCAATGACGTCATGACGCAAAACGTCAATTTTCAAAATGGGGCTATATATCGGAAAGTATTTGTCGCACAGAGAAGCGGATTGCACCATTGGAAAGCTCGTTGAATTCTGGTTATGGGGGGTACTGTCCAATTCCCATGATAGATATTTCGCTATGACGTAATAAACGTAATGCCTGCCGTACCAATTTTTCGACTTTTCAGCAAACATTGAAACATCCACAGTGCACTCAAATTTGAAGTTATTAGACTGTAATTATGGGAACCTATGTAGAATATTAATACCCAGCCATGTACCGAGTTTAAACACGTTACATTCAACAACAATGACGTCATGACGTCAAACGTCCATTTTCGAAATAGGATTGTATCTGGGTAAGTATTAATCCTTAATGAAATGGATTACACCGTCGGAAACCTCATTCAATTATGCTTAAAGTAGGCCACGCATGTAGAAAAAGATTTCGACAAGTTTGGCCTTTAGGTCAATGGTATCTCGTTTCTCTGTTATTCAATTCCCTATTAGGCCACGGCTTTGCTACTTCGGAGTTATTACTGTCAACCTTGATACCTATAGCCAAAAACAAACGGAAGTCTTTGAATGATTCAAATAACTACCGAGCTATTGCACTTGGCAGAATACTCGGTAAGTTATTCGACAACATACTGTTATGTAAATGTAGCTCAATTTTATCAACGTCTGCTTTACAATTTGGTTTTAAGAGTAGACATTCAATCACACAATGTACTTTTGTTGTAAATGAAATATCACAATACTACAACAATAACAATTCCAATGTTTATCTTGCTTTACTGGATGCAAGTCGTGCCTTCGATCGGGTTGAATATGTGAAGCTGTTTCAACTTTTATTACGCAAGGGTATATGCCCAATCATTGCACGTTTCCTTGTTTCTATGTATACTAATCAGTACATTCGTGTCAAATGGGGTAGCAATACTGGGCAAAGTTTCACAATATCAAATTGTGTAAAACAGGGTGGCGTACTTTCACCTCTGTTATTTACAGTGTACATTGATGAGCTACTTACTCGACTTAGCAAATCGGGTTTTGGGTGTTATATTCGTGGGCAGTTTTGTGGAGCCCTTGGGTATGCCGACGACATTGTACTACTAACCCCTACCGTGTCTAGCCTCAACAAGCTGCTTGGTGTTTGTTCTGAATATGCTGATGAATATAATGTTATGTTCAATTCTTCTAAGAGCAAAGTAATTGTGAAGCACGGTTCTGTAAATCACCTAAAGCCAAACATTCTTTTTAGAGGTGTAACTATTGATGTTGTGAAGGGTGATATGCATCTCGGCAATCTGATAGGGGATGTAAGCAACTCAGACATTGTGAATAAATTTAAAAGTGACTTCATGTCCAGGGTAAACATGGTAAAATGTCATTTCAGTGGTTTACCTCCAAACTGTATATACCGTTTATTTAAAACATATTGCATGCCGTTGTATGGCTCACAGCTTCTTGATTTATCGGACAAATCCATCGAACTGTTTTATACTGCATGGTGTAAGGCACTCCAGTATCTGCTCAATCTGCCTTACCGTACACACTCTGCTTTATTACCACTAATTGTCGATGATGTTAATGTACATATTCAAATGGATAACAGGTTTTTAAAGTTTCTCAATTCGTGTTCAAGATCTAGTAATGTTCTTGTCCAATTATGTACCAGACTGGCGTTAGATGGCAGCCGATCTCCCGTGTCTAACTCTTTATCCCACATGAGTTTCTCCTACTCTATAAACAAATATGATGTCATTAACTGCAAGAAAATCCCTGCGGTTAAACCACAAAATGAAAACTGTGCAACAGCCTCTGTTATCCGTGATATGTTAGATTTCAAATGTCGTCAGGTATTACTACCTCAGTTTGAATCGTCTGAGATCGATGAATTGATTGTTCAACTGTGCACCACCTGATGTTTTATTATTGATTTGAATCACTGTTGTTTCACTTTTGGATGTATTGCACCTCGTTCTTGTACTTTGTACGAAATAAATAAATAAATAAATAAATATATATATATATATATATATGTCACAAAAGTCTAAATTCTCAGGTTCTGAACAGCGGCCTTGAGGTGGCTGAGTGGTTTGGTGATCGATACAGACAATACTCAACAAAACAACAAACACCGTACTAATATTTCAATATGTTTTAATAAATTCAACACATAAATTACACAGATAATTTCTGATACATAGAACACAAACACAGGACGGCACAAAAACAAGACAAATTGGTATGAATTACTGTAATATACTGGTAGTGTCCACAACTGGACTTATTCGCTCAAAATATGGCAAGCAACAATTTTCACAGCTTGGATTTACATTGTCCCAAGTTTCACAATGAAAAGGATAACCACTGCAATAAGTAAGTCCCACGAAGTCGAAGACGTTTCCCACGTGATACGATGCCTGAGCAGACGTCCAGTGAACGGCACCATGTCGCAGTCCCACGACGCTTGTAACTAGCCTACATGTACGAGGTCCTACGACGCCTCGCGGGGACGCCGACGCCACCAGACTCCCAGCGCGTCACGTGAATGACGTAACCCCCTTGTATCGACGTGTTAGGTGACAACCCCAGCCTTGAATACGATCCGGGTCCACCCTAGGAACTAAATTAGAAATACCCGTAAACCTACGATAATGGTTATACATAATTATGACAGCACGACACCGCCAACTGTCGGCGATACCACGCATTTGTCTACACACACGGCTAAAAACTACGCTAAAACTACCAGACCCCACTGACAGTACTCACGGTGTGCACTCCACGGCAGATTCACAGTTGTCCGACAAATACAAATTACTTCACATCACCGAATGATGTACCGTTGGCTCCACGAGCACACAAATTGAAGTATTAAACACGGGGCATCGCACCCCAAAAGTAGATGTCTCTCAGACAATAACTGTCGGCCCTCGTGTGTCTCCTGCAGTGGTTTGAACCCCGTATCTCTAACACCCCGTGACTTTATAGAACGACAGTGGTCTGCATAGTACACTACTCGACGCTACCATGAGCAGTAAAATTCTAGTTTCAACCGTGTGTGCAAGCAAACCGCTCCCAGTTGCGCATCGCTGTCGACACGTGGCGAGTACCGAGAGTCATGGTCACACTCCGTTGACGCTCTACTGGTCAACAAGTCGCTGGACCAGAGTTCTGCCGCCACCGCCTTGAATAAAAAAGACAATTGTGTTATGCAAACCCTCACCATGTTCCTACAAATATAAAATACTAAATATTTAATGAAATTCCCCAAAGTGTAACCTACGCCAACCCCAGTGATTTGATAAAGATACACACGACATTTGAACATTTAACAAATGTATACATAAATTCAAGATCTACTCGACCATTTAAGTACAATGTTTGGGCAATACAAATATATACAAAATACGTAACGGAAATATGTGACAATATATATATATATATATATATATCTATTTTTTCAACCTTTTTGCCACATGGTAAAAATCCAACCTTTTTGTCACATTCTTCAATTTTCAAGATTTCGCTTCTTCGCAAGTGCTGATCCATTGTATGTGACCTAATGAGTCTTGCATGCAGCAGGCAACATCTTAACCATACCCCTACGTTAGGTATATAAGATATATATTTTGTGTAGCAAAAAGTATGTGACAAAATGGTCAAGGTTCAATGGTCATGCAAAAACCTAACCATTTTGTAACATCAACCATTTTGTTACATAATATATACATTTCCATATACAACCTTTTTGTAACATAAATGGGGATAAACATATGTGTTTAGCATTTCATCCGTTCCAATTAACACTTCAGAAGTTTGCATCACAGCCGATCGAATTTGAACCCTGACACCTGAACTTTTTTTGGAGGCTCCGGTCACTCAAAAGACATGATAATGGTTGGAGTTAATTCAGCAAAACAAGGGCAGCAAGCTGGCTGGTTAGGCTATGGTCAGAACCTAGAGCAGCGACCGACCGATTAATAGCCTGCTCGGTCACTGCTGAGAATAAGCTGTGGAAGACGACAAGCAGTCTATATAGCATGTGGTCACAAATCAGAACGGCGACTGGCCGATTTTGCATTATCAGCTGTTGCTGCCTATTCGATTTTTAGAGTTTACACAAGATTTACGAAGCCCTAGCGATGCCCGGCTGTTGCCCTGTCGACTTACTGCCCAGTAACCCACCGATTTTGAAATCACCGTCCGTTGATCAACCGATCTCCCGGCCGACATCGTCCGGGCGGTAAATATTTATTTGATATTGCAGCCTTAATTATTTTTGCATAAACTGGTTGACGGCGATCGCTCGATGAGTGTCACGCATCGAGCATATTGTGGTCGGCGAGTGAAAACTGGTCAGGCGCCGGCGGCGATTGGGTGATGTGTGCAATAGCAACAGCGACTGATGAAACACCAGCAGCGGCTGGGCGGATACCGCCCGATATCCAGACGAAATTAGCTAAAACTCGCTGCTCTTGAGGTTGTACCATGGCCTAAGGCTATGGTCAGAACCTAGAGCAGCGACCGCCCGATTGGTAGCCTGCTCGGTCAGTGCTGGAAATAAGGCATCGCCCAGCAGTTTTGGGAGACGGCGAGCAGTCTGTGAGCATGTGGTGAAAAATCAGAATGACGACTGATGAATTATGAACTGGTGCTGTTTGTATTTCATGATTTTTAGATTTTGCAAAAGATATACAAAGCTCTACCGATGCCCGGCCGTTGAACGGTCGATATACTGCCCAGTCACTCACCCATTTTAAAGTCACAGTCCGTTGATCGACCAATCTCCTAGCCTCGTCCGGTCGATAAATGCTCATCAATCTTCCATACGGCAGTCTCGATTATTTTTGCATCAATTGGTCAACGGCGATCGCTCGACTAGGTAGGTGCCTGGGCGGAGAACGATCAGGCAGTGGCAGGTATCGAGCATATCGTGGTCGGCGAGTGAAAACTGGTCAGGTGCCGCTATAATTTTAACTACGCATTGAATTTTCAGCAGCGATCGGGCGATGTGTAAAATACTAACAGCGACTGTTGAAACACCAGCAGTGCCTGGGCGGCGGCCGCACGATGTCCGGACGAAATTGGCTAAAAACTCGCTGCTCGGTCGCCGGCGACCTGCGGCGACCGATCACAGCTCCTCCATGTGCCCATCGGGCGCCGAGGGGATCGACCAAATTTATCGGCCGATTGATATGAGTAGTTCACCAGGCGATCACCGCAGGGTATCCTGTCATGCGCCGATGGATGTGCGGTGGGTGTATTTCAGATTATCGATCGATTTTGACATACGAGACGGTCAACGCAGGGTATCATGCCAGGCACCGATGGATGTGCGGGAGGTTCTTTTCCGATATTTGGCCGATTTGTACATACGAGACGGTCACCTAGCAGTTATCTGTAGGGTACCGTGGGGTTTCCGGTAGGGCGTGATTGGTTGGCCGGTCGATACCCATTATCATATGGATAATATTTATTAATTATTTTTTTGTCTATTAATTAATCTTCAATAATTATTTTTTTGTCTATTAATTTTTGTCTAAGCGATTTGATAATAATTTGTATTAACTGTTATATTGTCTAAAATCAAACAGGGTCTCCGAAAGTACTGTGAAACCATCTATTCTAGAAGTGGTATAAACCAAATGTGGATATTGAAAAATTCCAAATCTTTATTGGAATAACTACATGCTCACACATTTTCAAAAGTAACGTCTGTCAAAGCATTTGATTTTCCATTTTGTACACAACTATACCTCATTCTGAACTGAAGTTTCAGCTAAAAAAACTCATCAATAATTCATTTTTCTCCAAAAAGGAACAACGTCGGTACCAATATATTGTAGTTAAATATAATACCGCTCAAGGCGACTCTGATGCCCCATACAAATATACTGAAATAGATGTGGTAAATATGGTTAACTTTATGATTGATATTTTTGGAATTTGGTGCTCGAATATTTCAACAAACTATTGGTATTCCCATGGGTACAAACTGTGCACCATTATTGGCAGACCTGTTTTTATACTCATATGAATCAGATTTCATCCAACATTTACAATGAGGGGGTTCTAAGAAACAAACATGTAATTTTAATTTCACTTTTCGATATATAGACGATGTATTGTCGCTAAATAATTCCAAGTTCGGTGACTATTTGGATGTCATATATCCCAATGAACTTGAAATTAAGAATACTACAGACTCTGCTATTTTTTTCCAACTATCTGATGATTCTAACCTATCAATCAGATTGTATGACAAGCGTGATGATTTCTATTTTTCCATAGTCAATTACCCTAGTGGTAATTCAAGCATTTCCAATCTATGAGAAAGTTCGAATAATTCTGTAATTTTGCGTGGACACTTTAAGCGCCATCTAATGTGTATCTGGCGGGCAACCACAGACTGCCTTTATATATCGGAGACAGACTGTCCGGCACCCGTCCGGCAATCGGCCGATGTTTCGCCCACCAGGGAAGAATCGTCCGGGCGTCAGACGGTCACCTGCCGATGCCTGCTAGGTGATTGGTTGGTCTCCCGTAGGCATCAAGGTACACATTCTCCCCACATTCCTACTTATGCCGGCCGGTCAGTGTACGATGTCCGGATAGGTGTACACCGGTGATCTGCGAATGCCCGGTGCTTTCATGACCACTTGAGAGATATGTGAAAGATACCTGAAAAAAGTTACCGGCGGCCGGAACATCGGTGAGAACCACCGATGTATTCGCATCGGCCGGCGACCGGTGCAAATGTGACCTAGGCATAGTTGTATGCTGCCCAGAGAGTTGAGAATGTGTAGGGTGATCAATACCCTAAGGTTGGGGCTAAATCATAAACTACGTTTGATAAAATATGACTCACTCCGGCTACAACGAGCGATCAAGTGCCACATTAAATGTGGTATTTTTTTAAACTGTTTTCATGTACTGTTTGTACATTTACAGCCATTTTTTTTATGTCAAAATGTGCAATCATTTCATCAGTCATTCAGTATAATATAGCAACAAAGGTGTAGCAGGTTGCAGCGGCCTACTCCACATCTACAGTTAGTTACTCTAGTTTTTTATTGCACTCAATTAATCAGAGATGGGCTGTAAAAAACTTGATTCATGGACATGTCCACATACCAATCCAACAACTCCAATATTACCACTGACCATAAACAGGCCTTACAGGTCTCCAACTGACTATAGACACGCCTCACAAGTCTCCCTTTGATCATAGACATACCACACAAGTCACCTTCTGACCATAGACAGCCTTCACATGTCTCTGTCTGACCACAGACAGCCCTCAGAAGTCACTTTCTTACCATAAACAGGCCTCACAAATCTGCATTTGACACATACAGACCCAAAATGTTTCCCTCTGGTTATAGACAGCCCGCACAGTCTCGTTTTGACCATAAAACAAGCCCCGTAACTCTACGTCTGGTCACAAACATGCCTCACAATATTCCTTCTGACTGTAAGGAGGCCCCACAAGTCTCAGTATCATCTCACTGACCATGAACAGAGCTTACACACATCCTTTTGACCATGAACGGGCCTCACAAGTCTGCTTCAGACCCCGAAAGTCTCTCTCTGGCCATCGACAGGCCTCTCAAGTCTACCTCTGTCTATGAACAGGCCCTACAAGTTTCCTTCTGACCATATGCAGACCACCCCCGTCTACCTTTACCTAAAGAAAGACCTCACAAGTCTATCTCTGACCATAGAAAGGCCTCACAGATATATCTCTGTCAATGAACAGGCCTCAATCGTCTACCTCTGACCATAGACAGGATTCACAAGTTTAATTCTGTCCAAGGACAGGCCTCATAAATCTACCTCTAACCACAGACCCAAGTTTCCATTTGACCACATACAGGCTCTCCCTCTGAACACAGATAGGGTTAGGAAGTCTACCTATATGGCTTGACGAGTCTCACTCTGACCATTGACAGGCCTCACAAGTCTCCCTTTTACCATACACAGAGCTCACAATTCTACGTCTAACCATAGATATGCCTCTGAAGTCTCCTGCTGACTGTAGACAGTCCTCATAAGTCCCCGCCTGTCCACAGACAAGCCTCACAAGTCTACCTGTCACCACAGACAGGCCGCACAAGTTTCCTTATGACCACAGATCACAAATCTCCCTCTGATCATAAACATACCTCATATGTATCCATCTGACCATACACAGGCCTCACAAGTCTCCATTTCACCACAAAGAGGATTCCAAAGTCTCCATATTGACAAGCATCAGATGTATCTCCATATATAAACATATGTATATATTCACAACCTTTTTGTAACAATCAGACAACCATTTTGTTACATTAACATTTTGCTACATGGGTTGTGTGACAAACAAGTCAACTCAATGGCAACTAACCGTCAGAAGTCTCCGTCTGAACATTATCGGGCCTCACTACTCACTAGCTTCCCGTCGCCTCAAAAGTCCATGCTGAACATAGTCAGGCCTCATAATTATCATACTGACCATCGATGGAACTCACAAGTCTCCCTCTGACAATATCCAGGCCACACAAGTCTAAAGTGGCCTATAGATAGACCTCACAATACTAGTATTATATTCCAGTCCATGAACAGGCCCTACAAATCTACCTCTGACCATAGGCCTCATTAGTCTGCACATAAATATAGACAGGATTCTGTCCACAGACAAGCCTCAGACATTTACCTCAGACCATAGACAGGTCTCAGAGGTATACCTATGACCATAGACAGGCTTCACATTCTCCCTTCGACTATGAACAGATCTCACAGTTCTCCCTGTGACCATAGACAGGCCTGACTTGTCTCCCTTTTAAAATAAACAGGCCTCAGAATTCTCCATCGGACCACAGACAGGCCTCACAAGTCTCCATCTGACCACATACAGGCCTCACAGGTCTCCCTCTGATCACAGACAGGCCTCACAAGTCTCCATCCGACCACAGACAGGCCTCACAAGTCTCCATCTGACCACAGACAGGCCTCACAGGTCTCCCTCTTACCACAGACAGGCCTCACAGGTCTCCATCCGACCACAGACAGGCCTCACAGGTCTCCCTCTGACCACAGACAGGCCTAGCACGTCGACTGCTGACCATAAACAGGCCTAACATGTCTAAACAAGCCTCACTATCTCCACAATGCCCATGGACATATCACATAAACCATAAACAGGCCTAACATGTCTAAACAAGCCTCACTATCTCCACAATGCCCATGGACAGATAACATATCTACCTTTGACCACAGACCGGCCAAACAAGTCTACCTCTTATCATAAACAGGCCTCATAAGTATCTATCTGACCATGGACAGGCCAATCCCCATATGACCACACCCAAGTCTCCCCATAGACTCACCATATATAAATATATTTCTATAACTAGACATAAAAGCATATTGGCTTTGTGGCATCCCCCAGTTTTTCTTTTCTTTTCTAATGGTGAAACTTGACTGATATAATAATAAACATACCAGGATTATTGAACACAGGTGGGAGTGAGAGCTCAAATTATAGCAGTTGCTCACTAGACAAATGCCCATCAGATATTTGCCATCAGAGTATACTTATTCAGTGTGTTCCTGGCTTCCACAATATTCTTCAGGTACTATTGCCGAATGTAAAACAATATGCTTTTAAAGAATCGCCTGTTATATTGATAGTACATTTTAATTATATATTTTCTTTTAATCATATTTCAAGAACATTTCAATAAGTATTAAATGTACAGATATTCAAATGAAAATTTCTACATTCATAATACAAGTAAAAAGGAACTTATTCTGGGTTCTGACTAAGTAAAACAATGATAATTTGGTCATTGCATGTGAAATACAGCTAGAAAACAAAACAATGCATATAGTTTCAACCAGATAAACACAGTGCTGTTTAAGCTGAATACAATTGACTGGCAACCAAGGCCCAGGCATACCTTCAAAGCTGTTATTTTTAGCTTGGCTCATCATTATATAGCCGTTTTCTTTAGAAAGGGAAGGAGGGCATTGTACCAACCTGTTGGTGTTAGTACATGTATAGTAAACTGGGGTGAGGGGACAGAAGAAGGGGAAGGGAGGGGGGGGGGGGGCGGGGCAGTGCATACAAGTCACTGATACATTGCTACATTCATATGCAGATAAAAACTGGCTGACAGGGGATGGGGGGGGGGTGGTTTGGGGTATTGCCTTAACACTTTTTGAACAGGTGATGTATTTAATTAACACCAGGTTGTGTAGATCAGTGGCAGTCTGACAGCAAGTTTACTGGTTCCTGGACATGTATAGATAATCAGTCAGTGGGATTGTCTGCTCGACATATATTGTATGCTTATCACAAAGCATTTGAGCGATGAATCAGCAAAAATTCTTTCAAGCTCTAGGTTGAAGGTCGTTTGACGGATTGATCCCAAAATCGATAGGGTTCTTCCCTGGTGGTATATGAACCTCTTTGGAAAGATTTGTAGCCATGGCATGAATACTTTTTGAGTTATCGCATGGAAACCAAGTGACAAAAAACAACCTTGATTTCATCCTCACGGACCTCGGATCCGGCTCAAAAACAATAGGGTTCTTCCACATATCATTTCTGACCAGTGGTGAAAATTTGGCAAAGATACATCGAGGCAAACTAAAGTTATCGTCCGGAAACCAAACGGCGGAAGAAAAAAAAAATGACAAAAACATAAGGCCTCCCGATTTTCAATCGGGATGCCTAACTAGACATTAGAGCCTAAACATGCTAAAGGCTTTGTGGCATCCCTCATTTTTCTGGAAGGTATCGTTCTAATTGTGTGACTGATGTTTGGAGCAAGACAATTTACTATAATCTGCATGGTGAAGTTACATGTACATGTATCACTGCAGTGCCTGTAAATCCCCTCACCCCATTTGCCTTTTTGATGGGTTATCACCTAGCTGTCCAGTTTGGCCAGTTTATTCCATATAAACACACTTCGCTCTAGGCCCCTACTCCCCCACCCCACCAGACACTAGCAGACAGCCCGCCACAGAACTATAGTGATGGGTTGGGGTAGCCTGGGTAGGTGGCAGAGGGGGGCTGGTGGGTGGGGAGCTATGTGTGTGTGGGAGGCAGAATGGATTGACAACTTAACATGACAGTCAGGCACAAGGGCCTGGGGGGTGGGGGGTGGCCGAGTGTGGGGAAAAATTAATGGAGACTAACAAAAGTTATCATCTTGAAACCAAACGGCGGAAACAAAAGCAGACAGAAACATAAGGCCTCACGATTTCCAATCGGGATGCCTAATTACAACCATTTTGTGACAATCAGGCAACCATTTTGCTACATTAACATTTTGCAACATAGGTTGTGTGACAAATGAGTCACCTTAATGGCAAATAAATGTGGAGGTCGGTGGCGCAGTGAGAAAGGTGGCCGGCTCGTGATCCAAAGGTCCTGGGTTCGAGTCACTGGCTGGATTGCTGTGTTATTTCACTAGTGTCCTTAGGCAAGGTATTTATCACTAACTGTCTAATCTCCACCCAGGATTAAATGGGCTGCTCCAAGTACTGGTACTCAGACTGGGGGTCAAAGTGTGAAGTGCCTCTGAAAGCATACATCCGCTGTAAAGAGCGCTATATCAAATGCGATAACTTTACTTTTACCTTGACAAGTCTATCTCTTACCATCACATGCCCCACAAGTCAATGTCTTACCACACACAGGCCTCTGACCACAAACAGGCCTCACACGTCTCCCTCTGACTATCAATTGCAGACAGGCCTCCATACATCCCTCTGACCATAAAAAGGCCTCATTGCTCTACGTCTGACCATGAACAAACCTGACAAATCTACACCTGTCTATGTCTTGGAAGTCTCAATCTGACCATAGAGAGGCAGCACATCTCCATCTGACCACATGCTGTTCTCAAAGTTTAGAATTCGACCACAGACATACCTCACAAGTCTCCCTCTGACTATAGACAGGCCTCCATTTCACCACAGACAGACCTCACAATTCTCCATCTGACCACAAACAGGTCCCTAGACATGTCCACAGAGAGACCAATGAACATGAACAGGCCATACAATTCCCCCTCTCACCAAAAACAGGCCTCACATGTCCCCCTATGTGTATTGTTAGAGTGAGACTTGTGAGACTTTTGAGGCCTGTTCCTGGTCAGAGAGAGACGTGTGAGGCATGTCTATGGTCAGAGGCAGAATATTGAGGCCTGTTTGTGGTCAAAAGGAGAATTGTGAGGCCTGTGTATGGTCAGAGGGTGATTTGTGAGGCATGTGTATGGTCAGAGGGAGATTTGCGAGGCCTGTCTATGGGTTGAAATAGATTTGTGATGCCTGCCTATGGTCAGACAGAGACCTGTTTTCCTGTAAACAAATGCACAGATAAACCCCATAGTGTGCCACACGCATGAAAAGTAAGTGTAAACGAATATAATAACATTCTAGAGTGGCCACACTGTTGTAAAATAGAGCCACACGATTTGAATGGCAATGTCGGCTTTTCACTGTGGTATGTCATGTGGGACTACGACCCCCCCCCCCCCCCCCTTCCCTTATCTGGGGGTTGGAGAATCACTGCTGGGACTAGGCACTAGGCAGGTATGGCAAGTGAACTACTGTCCATAGTCAGGTCTCAAAAGTTCCCTCTGAAGGCCTCAGAACTCCACCTCTGACCATAAACAGGCCTGAAAAGTCTGCTCCTGTCTATAGACAGGTCTCAGAAGTCTCCATCTGACCACAGAGAGGCTTCACAAAAGTATCCATCTGACCACAGACTGGCCTAAATGTTTCCATTTCGCCAAAGACAGACCTCACAAGTCTCCCTCTGACTATAGACAGGCCTCACAAGTCTGTCACCATATATAAATATATTTATATATGCAACCTTTTTGTAACAGTCAGGCAACCATTTCGCTACATTAAAATCTTTCTACAAGGGTCGAGCGACAAAGAAGTCAACGCATTGGCGCATAAGCAGTTTGCGTTTTTCCGATTAAATTCGTGTCCACAGATATGATAGACATGTCAGTGTGCCTCTAAAGTCTACTGCTGACCATAGACATTCGTCATAAGTCTCCATTTTACCACAGACAAGCCTCACAAGTCGACCTCTGACCATACACAGGCCTCACAAGTCTACCTCTGACCATACACAAGCCTCACAAGTCTCCATCTGACCATAGACGGGCCTCACAAGTCTCCATCTGAATACAAAGAACACTCCAAAGTCTCCTTATAGACAAGCCTCAGATGTCTCTTCATATATAAACATATGTATATATTTACAACCTTTTTGTAACAGTCAGACAACCATTTTGCTACATTAGCATTTTACTATATGGGTTGTGTGACAAACAAGTCAACTCAATGGAAACTAGCCATCACATGTCTCGTTCTTAACATAATCGAGCCACACTAGCTTCCCGTGGCCTCAAAGGTCATTGCTGAACATATACAGGCCTCATAATTCTCATGCTGACCATCATCAGAACTCACAAGTCTCCCTCTGACCATATCCAGGATACACAAGTCTAAAGTGACCTATAGACAGACCTCACAAGTACATTCCTGTTCATGGATAGGCCTCACAAATCTACCTCTGACCATAGGCAGGCCTCAATAGTCTGCACCTGAACAACATGATTCAAGTCTACTTCTGTCCATAGACAGGTCTCAGACGACTATCTCGTCACATTTTCCCTCGGAGCATAGACAGGTCTCACATTCTCCCTCCCACTATACATAGGCCTCACGTATCTCCCTGTGACCATAGACAGGATTCACTTGTCTCCCTTCACCATAAACAGGCCTCAGAATTCGCCAGATGACCACACACCTGCTTCAAAGGCTAATGTAGCAAGATGGTTGTCTGATTGTTACAAAAAGGTTGTAAATATATAAATATGTTTATATATGAAAAGACATCTGAGGCTTGTCTACAAGGAGACTTTGGAGTCCTCTTTGTATTCAGATGGAGACTTGTGAGGCCCGTCTATGGTCAGATCGAGACTTGTGAGGCCTGTGTATAGACAGAGGTAGACTTGTGAGGCTTGTCTCTCTCCGACCAAAGACAGATGTTTGACGTGTCTATCTGACCATAGACACGTCCCATGGGTCTCCCTCAACTACAGACAGGCCTCACAAGTCTCCCGCTGACCACAGATAGGCCTCACAAGTCTGTCTCCATATATAAATATATTTATATATGTGCAACCTTTTTGTAACAATCAGGCAACCATTTTGCTACATTAAAATCTTGCTACATGGGTCAAGCGACAAAGAAGTCAACGCAATGGCACATAAGCAGGCCTCTCTTTCTCTGACCATAGGCACTAGGTAGCCCCAGCAGTGGCTCTCCAACCCCCATATAAAGGGAGGAGGGGGGTAGAGCCACCACAGTGAAAATCTGACATTGCCATTCAAATCGTGTGGCTCTATTTTAAAACAGTGTGATCACTCCAAAATGTTATTATGTTCGTTTATACTTATTTTTGAGGCATGTGGCACACTTTGGTGCTGATCTGCGCATTTGTTTCCCTGTAAAACGAAGAATTTACATTTGAAGTGCTTCCAGACATTCTAAGCATTCGAATTTGCTGGCAATGTAAATTCTCTGTTTTCCAGTAAACAAATGCGCAGATCAACCCCATAGTGTGCCACACGCCTCAAAAGTAAGTATAAACGAATATGAAAACATTCTAGAGTGGCCACACTGTTGTAAAATAGAGCCACATGATTTGAATGGCAATGTCGGGTTTTCACTGTGGTGTGTCCTGTGGGTCTACGACCCCCCCCCCCCCCCCCCTTCCCTTATCTGGGGGTTGGAGAACCACTGCTGGGACTAGGCACTAGGCAGGTCTGGCAAGTGAACTTCTGTCCGTAGTCAGGCCTCAAAACTTCCATCTGAAGGCCTCAGAACTCCACCTCTGACCATAAACAGGCCTGAACAGTCTGCTCCTGTCTATAGACAGGTCTCAGAAGTCTCCAACTGACCATAGAGAGGCTTCACAAAAGTATCCATCTGACCACAGACTGGCCTAAAAGTCTCCATTTCGCCAAAGACAGACCTCACAAGTCTCCCTCTGACTACAGACAGGCCTCACAAGTCTGTCACCATATATAAATATATTTATATATATGCAACCTTTTTGTAACAGTCAGGCAACCATTTCGCTACATTAAAATCTTTCTACAAGGGTCGAGCGACAAAGAAGTCAACGCATTGGCACATAAGCAGTTCGCGTTTTTCTGATTAAATTCGTGTCCACAGACATGATAGACATTTCAGTATGCTTCTAAAGTCTACTCCTGAATATAGACAGTCGTCATAAGTCTCCATTTTACCACATACACAGGCCTCAAAAGTCTACCTCTGACCATAGACGGGCCTCACAAGTCTACCTCTGACCATAGATGGGCCTCACAAGTCTACCTCTGACCATACACAAGCCTCACAAGTCTACCTCTGACCATAGACGGGCCTCACAAGTCTATCTCTGACTATACACAAGCCTCACAAGTCTACCTCTGACTATACACAAGCCTCACAAGTCTACCTCTGACTATACACAAGCCTCACAAGTCTACCTCTGACCATAGACGAGCCTCACAAGTCTACCCCTGACTATACACAAGCCTCACAAGTCTACCTCTGACTATAGCCTCACAAGTCTACCTCTGACCATACACAGGCCTCACAAATCTACCTCTGACTATAGCCTCACAAGTCTACCTCTGACCATACACAGGCCTCACAAGTCTACCTCTGACTATACACAGGCCTCACAAGTCTACCCCTGACCATACACAAGCCTCACAAGTCTACCTCTGACCACAGACGGGCCTCAGAAGTCTACCTCTGACTATACACAAGCCTCATAAATCTACCTTTGACTATACACAAGACTCACAAGTCTGCCTCTGACTATACACAGGCCTCACAAGTCGACCTCTGACTATAGGCTCACAAGTCTATTTCTGACTATACACAGGCCTCACAAGTCTACCTCTGACTATAGCCTCACAAGTCTACCTCTGACCATACACCGGCCTCACAAGTCTACCTTTGACTATACACAGGCCTCACAAGTCTACCTCTGACTATAGCCTCACAAGTCTACCTCTGACCATACACAAGCCTCACAAGTCTACCTCTGACTATACACAGGCCTCACAAGTCTACCTCTGACTATAGCCTCACAAGTCTACCTCTGACTATAGCCTCACAAGTCTACCTCTGACCATACACAAGCCTCATAAGTCTACCTCTGACCATACACAAGCCTCACAAGTCTACCTCTGACCATAGCCTCACAAGTCTACCTCTGACTATAGCCTAACAAGTCTACCTCTGACCATACACAAGCCTCACAAGTCTACCTCTGACTATACACAGGCCTCACAAGTCTACCTCTGACCACAGACGGGCCTCAGAAGTCTACCTCTGACCACAGACGGGCCTCACAAGTCTACCTCTGACTATACACAAGCCTCATAAGTCTACCTCTGACTATAGCCTCACAAGTCAACCTCTGACTATACACGAGCCTCACAAGTCTACCTCTGACTATACACAGGCCTCACAAGTCTACCTCTTTCTATAGCATCACAAGTCTACCTCTGACTATACACAGGCCTCACAAGTCTACCTCTGACTATATCCTCACAAGTCTACCTCTGACTCTACACAGGCCTCACAAGTCTACCTCTGACTATAGCCTAACAAGTCTACCTCTGACCATACACAGGCCTCACAAGTCTACCTCTGACTATAGCCTCACAAGTCTACCTCTGACCATACACAAGCCTCACAAGTCTACCTCTGACTATAGCCTCACAAGTCTACCTCTGACCACAGACGGGCCTCAGAAGTCTACCTCTGACCACAGACGGGCCTCAGAAATCTACCTCTGACTATACACAAGCCTCATAAGTCTACCTCTGACTATAGCCTCACAAGTCTACCTCTGACCATATACCGGCCTCACAAGTCTACCTCTGACTATACACAAGCTACACAAGTCTACTTCTGACTATACACAGGCCTCACAAGTCTACCTCTGACCATACACAGGCCTCACAAGTCTACCCCTGACCATACACAAGCCTCACAAGTCTACCTCTGACCACAGACGGGCCTCAGAAGTCTACCTCTGACTATACACAAGCCTCATAAATCTACCTTTGACTATACACAAGACTCACAAGTCTGCCTCTGACTATACACAGGCCTCACAAGTCTACCTCTGACTATAGGCTCACAAGTCTATTTCTGACTATACACAGGCCTCACAAGTCTACCTCTGACTATAGCCTCACAAGTCTACCTCTGACCATACACCGGCCTCACAAGTCTACCTTTGACTATACACAGGCCTCACAAGTCTACCTCTGACTATAGCCTCACAAGTCTACCTCTGACCATACACAGGCCTCACAAGTCTACCTCTGACTATACACAGGCCTCACAAGTCTACCTCTGACTATAGCCTCACAGGTCTACCTCTGACTATAGCCTCACGAGTCTACCTCTGACCATACACAAGCCTCATAAGTCTACCTCTGACTATACACAAACCTCACAAGTCTACCTCTGACCATAGCCTCACAAGTCTACCTCTGACTATAGCCTAACAAGTCTACCTCTGACCACAGACAAGCCTCACAAGTCTACTGCTGACTATACACAGGCCTCACAAGTCTACCTCTGACCACAGACAAGCCTCACATGTCTACCTCTGACCATACACAGGCCTCACGAGTCTACCTCTGACTATAGCCTCACAAGTCTACCTCTGACCATACACAGGCCTCACAAGTCTACCTCTGACCATACACAGGCCTCACGAGTCTACCTCTGACTATACACAGGCCTCACAAGTCTACCTCTGACTATACACAAGCCTCACAAGTCTACCTCTGACCATACACAGGCCTCACAAGTCTACCTCTGACTATACACAGGCCTCACAAGTCTACCTCTGACCATACACGGGCCTCACAAGTCTACCTCTGACTATACACAAGCCTCACAAGTCTACCTCTGACCATACACAGGCATCACAAGTCTACCTCTGACCATACACAAGCCTCACAAGTCTACCTCTGACTATACACAAACCTAACAAGACTACCTCTGACTAAAGCCTCACAAATCTACCTCTGACCATACACAGGCCTCACAAGTCTACCGCTGACTATAGACGGGCCTCACAAGTCAACCTCTGACTATACACAGGCCTCACAAGTCTACCTCTGACTATAGTCTCACAAGTCTACCTCTGACTATATCCTCACAAGTCTACCTCTGACTATACACAGGCCTCACAAGTCTACCTCTGACTATAGCCTCACAAGTCTACCTCTGACCATACACAGGCCTCACAAGTCTACCTCTGACTATAGCCTCACAAGTCTACCTCTGACCATACACAAGCCTCACAAGTCTACCTCTGACTATAGCCTCACAAGTCTACCTCTGACCACAGACGGGCCTCAGAAGTCTACCTCTGACCACAGACGGGCCTCAGAAGTCTACCTCTGACTATACACAAGCCTCATAAGTCTACCTCTGACTATAGCCTCACAAGTCTACCTCTGACCATATACCGGCCTCATAAGTCTACCTCTGACTATACACAAGCTTCACAAGTCTACTTCTGACTATACACAGGCCTCACAAGTCTACCTCTGACCATACACAGGCCTCACAAGTCTACCCCTGACCATACACAAGCCTCACAAGTCTACCTCTGACCACAGACGGGCCTCAGAAGTCTACCTCTGACTATACACAAGCCTCATAAATCTACCTTTGACTATACACAAGACTCACAAGTCTGCCTCTGACTATACACAGGCCTCACAAGTCTACCTCTGACTATAGGCTCACAAGTCTATTTCTGACTATACACAGGCCTCACAAGTCTACCTCTGACTATAGCCTCACAAGTCTACCTCTGACCATACACCGGCCTCACAAGTCTACCTTTGACTATACACAGGCCTCACAAGTCTACCTCTGACTATAGCCTCACAAGTCTACCTCTGACCATACACAGGCCTCACAAGTCTACCTCTGACTATACACAGGCCTCACAAGTCTACCTCTGACTATAGCCTCACAAGTCTACCTCTGACTATAGCCTCACGAGTCTACCTCTGACCATACACAAGCCTCATAAGTCTACCTCTGACTATACACAAACCTCACAAGTCTACCTCTGACCATAGCCTCACAAGTCTACCTCTGACTATAGCCTAACAAGTCTACCTCTGACCACAGACAAGCCTCACAAGTCTACTGCTGACTATACACAGGCCTCACAAGTCTACCTCTGACCACAGACAAGCCTCACATGTCTACCTCTGACCATACACAGGCCTCACGAGTCTACCTCTGACTATAGCCTCACAAGTCTACCTCTGACCATACACAGGCCTCACAAGTCTACCTCTGACCATACACAGGCCTCACGAGTCTACCTCTGACTATACACAGGCCTCACAAGTCTACCTCTGACTATACACAAGCCTCACAAGTCTACCTCTGACCATACACAGGCCTCACAAGTCTACCTCTGACTATACACAGGCCTCACAAGTCTACCTCTGACCATACACGGGCCTCACAAGTCTACCTCTGACTATACACAAGCCTCACAAGTCTACCTCTGACCATACACAGGCATCACAAGTCTACCTCTGACCATACACAAGCCTCACAAGTCTACCTCTGACTATACACAAGCCTAACAAGACTACCTCTGACTAAAGCCTCACAAATCTACCTCTGACCATACACAGGCCTCACAAGTCTACCGCTGACTATAGACGGGCCTCACAAGTCAACCTCTGACTATACACAGGCCTCACAAGTCTACCTCTGACTATAGTCTCACAAGTCTACCTCTGACCATACACAGGCCTCACAAGTCTACCTCTGACTATATACGAGCCTCACAAGTCTACCTCTGAATATACACAGGCGTCACAAGTCTACCTCTGACTATAGCCTCACAAGTCTACCTCTGACTATACACAGGCCTCACAAGTCTACCTCTGACTATAGCCTCACAAGTCTACCTCTGACCATACACATGCCTCACAAGTCTACCTCTGACTATAGCCTCACAAGTCTACCTCTGACCATACACAAGCCTCACAAGTCTACCTCTGACTATAGCCTCACAAGTCTACTTCTGACTATACACGGGCCTCATTAGTCTACCTCTGACTATACACAGGCCTCACAAGTCTACCTCTGACCATACACAAGCCTCACAAGTCTACCTCTGACTATAGCCTCACAAGTCTATCTCTGACTATACACGGGCCTCACTAGTCTACCTCTGACTATACACATGCCTCACAAGTCTACCTCTGACTATAGCCTCACAAGTCTACCTCTGACCATATACAAGCCCCATAAGTCTACCTCTGACTATAGCCTCACAAGTCTACCTCTGACTATACACGGGCCTCACTAGTCTACCTCTGACTATACACAAGCCTCACAAGTCTACCTCTGACTATAGCCTCACAAATCTACCTCTGACTATACACAGGCCTCACAAGTCTACCTCTGACTATAGCCTCACAAGTCTATCTCTGACAATAGACGGGCCTCACAAGTCTACCTCTGACTATACACAAGCCTCACAAGTCTACCTCTGACTATAGCCTCACAAGTCTACCTCTGACCATAGACGGGCCTCACAAGTCTACCTCTGACTATAGCCTCACAAGTCTACCGCTGACTATAGCCTCACAAGTCTACCTCTGACCATAGACGGGCCTCACAAGTCTACCTCCGACTATACACAAGCCTCACAAGTCTACCTCTGACTATACGCAGGTATCACAAGTCTACCTCTGACCATACACAGGCCTCAAAAGTCTACCTCTGACCATAGACGGGCCTCACAAGTCTACCCCTGACTATACACAGGCCTCACAAGTCTACCTCTGACTATAGCCTCACAAGTCTACCTCTGACTATAGCCTCACAAGTCTACCTCTGACCATACACAAGCTTCGCAAGTCTACCTCTGACTATACACAGGCCTCACAAGTCTACCTCTGACCATACACAGACCACACAAGTCTTGCCCTGACCATACACAAGCCTCACAAGTCTACCTCTGACCACAGACGGGCCTCACAAGTCTACCTCTGACTATACACAGGCCTCACAAGTCTACCTCTGACTATAGCCTCACAAATCTACCTCTGACTATACACAGGCCTCACAAGTCTACCTCTGACTATAGCCTCACAAGTCTACCTCTGACTATAGCCTCACAAGTCTACCTCTGACTATAGCCTCACAAGTCTACCTCTGACCATAGACGGGCCTCACAAGTCTACCTCCGACTATACACAAGCCTCACAAGTCTACCTCTGACTATACACAGGCCTCACATGCCTACCTCTGACCATACACAGGCCTCACAAGTCTACCTCTGACCATTGACGGGCCTCACAAGTCTACATCTGACTATAGCCTCACAAGTCTACCTCTGACTATAGCCTCACAAGTCTACGTCTGACTATAGCCTCACAAGTCTACCTCTGACCATATACGGGCCTCACAAGTCTACCTCTGACTATACACAAGCTTCACAAGTCTACCTCTGACTATACACAGGCCTCACAAGTCTACCTCTGACCATACACAGGCCTCACAAGTCTACCCCTGACCATACACAAGCCTCACAAGTGTACCTCTGACCATAGACGGGCCTCACAAGTCTACCTCTGACTATACACAAGCCTCATAAGTCTACCTTTGACTATACACAAGACTCACAAGTCTGCCTCTGACTATACACAGGCCTCCTAAATCTACCTCTGACTATAGGCTCACAAGTCTACTTCTGACTATACACAGGCCTCACAAGTCTACCTCTGACTATAGCCTCACAAGTCTACCTCTGACCATACACAGGCCTCACAAGTCTACCTTTGACTATACACAGGCCTCACAAGTCTACCTCTGACTATAGCCTCACAAGTCTACCTCTGACCATACACAGGCCTCACAAGTCTACCTTTGACTATACACAAGCCTCACAAGTCTACCTCTGACTATACACAGGCCTCACAAATCTAACTCTGACCATACACAGGCCTCATAAGTCTACCTCTGACTATACACAAGCCTCACAAGTCTACCTCTGACTATAGCCTCACAAGTCTACCTCTGACTATAGCCTCACAAGTCTACCTCTGACCACAGACAAGCCTCACAAGTCTACCGCTGACTATACACAGGCCTCACAAGTCTACCTCTGACCACACACAGGCCTCACGAGTCTACCTCTGACTATAGCCTCACAAGTCTACCTCTGACCATACACAGGCCTCACAAGTCTACCTCTGACCATACACAGGCCTCACAAGTCTACCTCTGACTATACACAGGCCTCACATGTCTACCTCTGACCATACACGGGCCTCAGAAGTCTACCTCTGACCATACACAGGCCTCACAAGTCTACCTCTGACCATACACAGGCCTCACAAGTCTACCTCTGACCATACACGGGCCTCAGAAGTCTACCTCTGACTATACACAAGCCTAACAAGTCTACCTCTGACTATAGCCTCAAAAATCTACCTCTGACCATACACAAGCCTCACAAGTCTACCTCTGACTATACACAAGCCTAACAAGACTACCTCTGACTAAAGCCTCACAAATCTACCTCTGGCCATACACAAGCCTCACAAGTCAACCTCTGACTATAGACGGGCCTCACAAGTCTACCTCTGACTATACACAAGCCTCACAAGTGTACCTCTGACCATAGACGGGCCTCACAAGTCTACCTCTGACTATACACAAGCCTCATAAGTCTACCTTTGACTATACACAA
This sequence comes from Terebella lapidaria, assembly GCA_949152475.1. Taxonomy (NCBI): domain Eukaryota; kingdom Metazoa; phylum Annelida; class Polychaeta; order Terebellida; family Terebellidae; genus Terebella; species Terebella lapidaria. The sequence continues at coordinate 53,411 of CASCJZ010000392.1, forward strand.
GACTCACAAGTAAGCGTTATTTCAGCTCAAAAACATATGGAAATCAAGTAAGACACAATTAAAATGTAATGCCATGTTATAATCGGGATAAAAACTGGTTTGCCATGACGTTTGTGGCGATTAGAAACGCCCTCGGGACTGTGCCGCCACATTTGAGACCTCCCCTTCGGGTCGGTCTCAAATCTGCGACACAGTCCCTCGAGCGTTTCTAATCGTCACAAACATCATGGCAAACCAGTTTTTATCCCTTAACTATAACATGAAAAGTTGTCGCCAGAAACGTTCTCCTCCTGCCATTCAGAAATGAAGGGTGGGACACCAACGACTTTGAATATATATCTATATATACATGAACTTATATATTTGAACATCAAATATATGTCATTTTAATGATTTCATTATGTACATGTATTTCACGATGCATTGATTGTCCAAAAAGGGCCACCAGGCGAAACTGCCCTGAACCAGAAAGTGGAAGTTCACTCATTTGACAGGCACATAACCAGACATGAGCCATCGGCTGTTTGATTTTACCACTACATCCTTATTGAATTTGGATACCTGCAAATGATGAACCATAGCCTGGGGTGGGAATCGAACCCACAGTTCTGGACAACCAATAACAATGATATTGCAATTTAATGTTACAGCACATGCAAAATACATCCGAAAACTGACTGAAAATCTTTCACTAACAAATCAAAACTAATTGCAGTAATGTCCGCATCAAAATTTTACCAGTAATACCAACAAATTGTCATACTTTCCATAACAAACATACAATTTTACAAATAGGTTGACATTGTCATTTCCCAAAGCAACATGGAAACAGACTAAAATTTAAGAACAATCTGAGCACACAAAGCTCAATGCCCCCACGTAGCAGCCAACACACTCGTTGTGAAACCACTTATCACATGTGTCGCACGTGATCCAGTGCACCGTGCAAGGTTGTCGTCCCGAACTGGATGAAGGGGGAGAATCGCCCATGCACACATTACATACATCATCACTCTCACTCACACATGCATTGTCGATATGGATGTTTGTGTTGTGTGTGTCGTTATTTGTCGATCTTGTGTCCTTTCCGTTGGCCCTTCCCTTGCTCTTGCCCTTGCTCTTTCCTGCTTTCTTACCTTGTACTGTTTCCAGCTGCCCTCCGCCCTCTTGTTGATCTCAACCTTTCTCTTTCTCAGTTGTCTCTGTGTGCCCTGTTCTTCTTCATCTCTTTCTGGTGACTCCTCCATTTGCTTCTTTGTACTTCTCTGTCTCCTTTTGCCCTTTCCTGCTGCAGTGTCCTGTTTCGCATCCATTTTCTTCGTTGCCCTTTCCTTCTTTTCATCTGCCTTTTTCTGTCTTTCCTGCCTTCGCGCCTCCTTCTCTTTGTCCAGCTCTTCTTTCTTCTGTAGCTGCTTCAAAATGGCTTCCGACGTTATTGTTCTGCCAAAGTTGACAACTTTCCTGCGTCTGGCTGTTGTTGGTTTCGTGGTGGTCCCGGGAACGATGAAAAAATCTTGAACTTCTTCCGGGAGGTCCAGCACGGACTGCACAGGGTGATGACATTTTATGACTTGGTGGCATGTCAGACAGTGTGATCCTTTCAGTTCAGCATTGTCTTCTGTGTTGCTGCTCTTGCTGCACTGGTGTCCGGATGTTTGAGGGCCGCACTTGGGCCCAGTCGATGGCCTTTGAGTTCAGAGGGTTAATACCACACTTTGTGAATGATGACTTGACCGTACTTGGAGAACAGACCTTATCGATAGCATAACTGAGTACAGTTGGGAGTTTGGCTCGTGAGATTACATTGTTGTTATGCAACAAATTTAGGGATTGGGCTATGGAAATGAATTTGGCCTTGATGTGCTGAAATAAAGCCACGTCCAAGGGTTGCAGTAGATGCGTTGTGTGTGCTGGCAATCCTAGTACGTCAATCTGTTTGATATGGAAAACCAAAACTTAGCATTTCGTGCATATCCACATTCTGAAATAGACCAAATCAATCAACAAGTCTATCACTCCAAAAAAAAAGATGGATACCTGCTCCTCCTTTGCCTTGCAATCAACTTTAAGCTAACGTGAGACTCGTGATTATCGCAGATTAGCAACACAGGCCTCATTCGCCCACAGTTTGGAATGAAGATTTGGGTGAACCACTCATAAAATAATTCGGTGTCCATGTACCCTGTTGGATCACAAGCACTTCCACATACCGATAGATACATTTACAATACCGAATAAATATCAATATTGTGTGATGTGTTATTATATGATTGTTAACTTTAAACTCCACCTCTGACCATAAACAGGCCTGAAAAGTCTGCTCCTGTCTATAGACAGGTCTCAGAAGTCTTCATCTGACCATAGAGAGGCTTCACAAAAGTATCCATCTGACCACAGACTGGCCTAAAAGTTTCCATTTCGCCAAAGACAGACCTCACAAGTCTCCCTCTGACTATAGACAGGCCTCACAAGTCTGTCACCATACATAAATATATTTATATATATGCAACCTTTTTGTAACAGTCAGGCAACCATTTCGCTACATTAAAATCTTTCTACAAGGGTCGAGCAACAAAGAAGTCAACGCATTGGCGCATAAGCAGTTTGCGTTTTTCCGATTAAATTCGTGTCCACAGATACGATAGACATGTCAGTGTGCCTCTAAAGTCTACTGCTGAGCATAGACAGTCGTCATAAGTCTCCATTTTACCACAGACAAGCCTCACAAATCTACCTCTGACCATACACAGGCCTCACAAGTCTACCTCTGACCATACACAGGCCTCACAAGTCTACCTCTGACCATAGACAAGCCTCACAAGTCTCCATCTGACCATAGACGGGCCTCACAAGTCTCCATCTGAATACAAAGAAGACTCCAAAGTCTCCTTATAGACAAGCCTCGGATGTCTCTTCATATATAAACATATGTATATATTTACAACCTTTTTGTAACAATCAGACAACCATTTTGCTACATTAGCATTTTACTGTATGGGTTGTGTGACAAACAAGTCAACTCAATGGAAACTAGCCATCACATGTCTCGTTATTAACATAATCGAGCCACACTACCTCCCCGTGGCCTCAAAAGTCATTGCTGAACATATATCACTCTGCTGACCATCAGCAGAACTCACAAGTCTCCCTCTGATCATATCCAGGATACACAAGTCTAAAGTGGCTATAGACAGACCTCACAAGTATATTCCTGTCCATTGACAGGCCTCACAAATCTACCTCTGACCATAGGCAGGCCTCAATAGTCTGCACCTGAACAACATGATTCAAGTCTACTTCTGTCCATAGACAGGTCTCAGACGACTATCTCGTCACATTTTCCCTCGGAGCAAAGGCAGGTCTCACATTCTCCCTCCCACTATACATGTACATAGGCCTCACATATCTCCCTGTGACCATAGACAGGATTCACTTGTCTCCCTTCACCATGAACAGGCCTCAGAATTCGCCAGATGACCACACACCTGCTTCAAATGCTAATGTAGCAAAATGGTTGTCTGATTGTTACAAAAATGTTGTAAATATATAAATATGTTTATATATGAAAAGACATCTGAGGCTTGTCTACAAGGAGACTTTGGAGTCCTCTTTGTATTCAGATGGAGACTTGTGAGGCCCGTCTATGGTCAGATCGAGACTTGTGAGGCCTGTGTATAGACAGAGGTAGACTTGTGAGGCTTGTCTCTCTCCGACCAAAGACAGATGTTTGACGTGTCTATCTGACCATAGACACGTCCCATGGGTCTCCCTCAACTACAGACAGGCCTCACAAGTCTCCCGCTGACCACAGATAGGCCTCACAAGTCTGTCTCCATATATAAATATATTTATATATGTGCAACCTTTTTGTAACAATCAGGCAACCATTTTGCTACATTAAAATCTTGCTACATGGGTCAAGCGACAAAGAAGTCAACGCAATGGCACATAAGCAGGCCTCTCTTTCTCTGACCATAGGCACTAGGTAGCCCCAGCAGTGGCTCTCCAACCCCCATAAAAAGGGAGGAGGGGGGTAGAGCCACATGATACACCACAGTGAAAATCTGACATTGCCATTCAAATCGTGTGGCTCTATTTTAAAACAGTGTGATCACTCCAAAATGTCATTATGTTCGTTTATACTTATTTTTGAGGCATGTGGCACACTTTGGTGCTGATCTGCGCATTTGTTTCCCTGGAAAACGGAGAATTTACATTTGAAGTGCTTCCAGACATTCTAAGCATTCGAGTTTGCTGGCAATGTAAATTCTCTGTTTTCCAGTAAACAAATGCGCAGATCAACCCCATAGTGTGCCACACGCCTCAAAACTAAGTATAAACGAATATGAAAACATTCTAGAGTGGCAACACTGTTGTAAAATAGAGCCACACGATTTGAATGGCAATGTCGGGTTTTCGCTGTGGTATGTCATGTGGGACTATGACCCCCCCCTCCCCCCCCGCCCCTTCCCTTATCTGGGGGTTGGAGAACCACTGCTGGGACTAGGCACTAGGCAGGTCTGGCAAGTGAACTTCTGTCCGTAGTCAGGCCTCAAAACTTCCATCTGAAGGCCTCAGAACTCCACCTCTGACCATAAACAGGCCTGAAAAGAAAAGTCTGCTCCTGTCTATAGACAGGTCGCAGAAGTCTCCATCTGACCATAGAGAGGCTTCACAAAAGTATCCATCTGACCACAGACTGGCCTAAAAGTTTCGGTTTCGCCAAAGACAGACCTCAAAAGTCTCCCTCTGACTATAGACAGGCCTCACAAGTCTGTCATCATATATAAATATATTTATATATATGCAACCTTTTTGTAACAGTCAGGCAACCATTATTTTCGCTACATCAAAATCTTTCTACAAGGGTCGAGCGACAAAGAAGTCAACGCATTGGCACATAAGCAGTTTGCGTTTTTCTGATTAAATTCGTGTCCACAGACATGATAGACATGTCAGTGTGCCTCTAAAGTCTACTGCTGACCATAGACAGTCGTCATAAGTCTCCATTTTACCACAGACAAGCCTCACAAGTCTACCTCTGACCATACACAGGCCTCAAAAGTCTACCTCTGACCATAGACGGGCCTCACAAGTATACCTCTGACCATAGACGGGCCTCACAAGTATACCTCTGACCATAGACGGGCCTCACAAGTCTACCTCTGACCATAGACGGGCCTCACAAGTATACCTCTGACCATAGACGGGCCTCACAAGTCTACCTCTGACCATACACAGGCCTCACAAGTCTACCTCTGACAATACACAGGCCTCACAAGTCTACCTCTGACTATAGACGGGCCTCACAAGTCTACCTCTGACTATACACAAGCCTCACAAATTTACCTCTGACTATAGACGGGCCCCACAAGTCTACCTCTGACTATACACAAGCCTCACAAGTCTACCTCTGACTATAGACGGGCCTCACAAGTCTACATCTGACTACACACAAGCCTCACAAATCTACCTCTGACCATACACAGGCCTCACAAGTCTACCTCTGACCATACACGGGCCTCACAAGTCTATTTCTGACCATACACAAGCCTCACAAGTCTACCTCTGACCATACACAGGCCTCACAAGTCTACCTCTGACTATGCACAAGCCTCACAAGTCTACCTCTGACCATAGACGGGCCTCACAAGTCTCCATCTGAATACAAAGAGGACTATAAAGTCTCCTTATAGAGAAGCCTCAGATGTCTCTTCATATATAAACATATGTATATATTTGTGACCTTTTTGTAACAATCAGACAACCATTTTACTTCATTAGCATTTTACTATATGGGTTGTGTGACAAACAAGTCAACTCAATGGAAACTAGCCATCACATGTCTCGTTCTTAACATAATCGAGCCACACTAGCTTCCCGTGGCCTCAAAAGTCATTGCTGAACATATACAGGCCTCATAATTCTCATGCTGACCATCAGCAGAACTCACAAGTCTCCCTCTGATCATATCCAGGATACACAAGTCTAAAGTGGCCTATAGACAGACCTCACAAGTATATTCCTGTCTATTGACAGGCCTCACAAATCTACCTCTGACCATAGGCAGGCCTCAATAGTCTGCACCTGAACAACATGATTCAAGTCTACTTCTGTCCATAGACAGGTCTCAGACGACTATCTCGTCACATTTTCCCTCGGAGCAAAGGCAGGTCTCACATTCTCCCTCCCACTATACATAGGCCTCACATATCTCCCTGTGACCATAGACAGGATTCACTTGTCTCCCTTCACCATAAACATGCCTCAGAATCCGCCAGATGACCACACACCTGCTTCAAATGCTAATGTAACAAAATGGTTGTCTGATTGTTACAAAAAGGTTGTAAATATATAAATATGTTTATATATGAAAAGACATCTGAGGCTTGTCTACAAGGAGACTTTGGAGTCCTCTTTGTATTCAGATGGAGACTTGTGAGGCCCGTCTATGGTCAGATCGAGACTAGTGAGGCCTGTGTATAGACAGAGGTAGACTTGTGAGGCTTGTCTCTCTCCGACCAAAGACAGATGTCTGACGTGTCTATCTGACCCTCAACTACAGACAGGCCTCACAAGTCTCCTGCTGACCACAGATAGGCCTCACAAGTCTGTCTCCATATATAAATATATTTATATATGTGCAACCTTTTTGTAACAATCAGGCAACCATTTTGCTACATTAAAATCTTGCTACATATGTCAAGCGACAAAGAAGTCAACGCAATGGCACATAAGCAAGCCTCTCTTTCTCTGACCATAGGCACTAGGTAGCCCCAGCAGTGGCTCTCCAACCCCCATACACTGTATAAAGGGAGGAGGGGGGTAGAGCCATATGATACACCACAGTGAAAATCTGACATTGCCATTCAAATCGTGTGGCTCTATTTTAAAACAGTGTGATCACTCCAAAGTGTTATTATGTTCGTTTATACTTATTTTTGAGGCATGTGGCACACTTTGGTGCTGATCTGCGCATTTGTTTCCCGGGAAAACGGAGAATTTACATTTGAAGTGCTTCCAGACATTCTAAGCATTCGAGTTTGCTGGCAATGTAAATTCTCTGTTTTCCAGTAAACAAATGCGCAGATCAACCCCATAGTGTGCCACACGCCTCAAAAGTAAGTATAAACGAATATGAAAACATTCTAGAGTGGCAACACTGTTGTAAAATAGAGCCACATGATTTGAATGGCAATGTCGGGTTTTCACTGTGGTGTGTTCTGTGGGTCTACGACCCCACCCCCCCCCCCCCCCCTTCCCTTATCTGGGGGTTGGAGAACCACTGCTGGGACTAGGCACTAGGCAGGTCTGGCAAGTGAACTTCTGTCCGTAGTCAGGCCTCAAAACTTCCATCTGAAGGCCTCAGAACTCCACCTCTGACCATAAACAGGCCTGGAAAGTCTGCTCCTGTCTATAGACAGGTCTAAGAAGTCTCCATCTGACCATAGAGAGGCTTCACAAAAGTATCCATCTGACCACAGACTGGCCTAAAAGTCTCCATTTCGCCAAAGACAGACCTCACAAGTCTCCCTCTGACTATAGACACGCCTCACAAGTCTGTCACCATACATAAATATATTTATATATATGCAACCTTTTTGTAACAGTCAGGCAACCATTTCGCTACATTAAAATCTTTCTACAAGGGTTGAGCGACAAAGAAGTCAACGCATTGGCACATAAGCAGTTTGCGTTTTTCTGATTAAATTCGTGTCCACAGACATGAGACATGTCAGTATGCTTCTAAAGTCTACTGCTGAAGACTGAAGACAGTCATCATAAGTCTCCATTTTACCACAGACAAGCCTCACAAGTCTACCTCTGACCATACACAGGCCTCACAAGTCTACCTCTGACCATAGACGGACCTCACAAGTATACCTCTGACCATAGACGGGCCTCACAAGTCTACCTCTGACCATACAGTACTGATTTCGCAAAACCTCACCAAAATGCCAGCATGGGACACCTGGCATTTAGCACGTGTTCGCCCAACTTCGTCTGACGTAGCATCATGCGATTTGATGCTAGCATTGTGTATGCGAGCATCCCTCGATGCTAGCATTGCTTCTTGGCACTGTGGTGCACTAAAAGCATTTCGCATTTCGCATTTTTTGTGAAGGCCATTATATGCTCGCATATGCTCGCAAACACATGGTCGAGTGGTTTATAAACAGTCTGTATCATGTAGATCGTATGGGATAATGCAGTGTTTCATTTCAGTTCATATTAAAGTCAGTATTTGCATCCGAAATAAAGGATGCGCGCATCTGTGCGAGACAATGCTCGCCTGCTAGCATCAAGTCGCACGTAATCGCATGGCCTAGCATTTAGCATGTAGCATTCGCATGGCTAGTGAGGTTTTGCGAAATCAGTACTGTACACAAGCCTCACAAGTCTACCTCTGACCATAGACGGGCCTCACAAGTCTATCTCTGACTATACACAAGCCTCACAAGTCTACCTCTGACTATACACAAGCCTCACAAGTCTACCTCTGACTATACACAAGCCTCACAAGTCTACCTCTGACCATAGACGGGCCTCACAAGTCTACCCCTGACTATACACAAGCCTCACAAGTCTACCTCTGACTATAGCCTCACAAGTCTACCTCTGACCATACACAGGCCTCACAAGTCTACCTCTGACTATAGCCTCACAAGTCTACCTTGTGATAAACAACATACTGTGTGATGGCGTGATTCTAACTATGTGTTGCTCCTGAGGATGCCTGTGTTTTTAACCGTTACTGGCGCGAATTGATGGATAAATGTGTTCGCTAACGAATATAACATGTGTGAGAACATACTGAGCACGGATACACCAACTATATACTTGGATTTTATGTGAAAAAACATGTTGGAATAACGTTACTGGCAGTATACATGGGCGATAACTTGGACATTTTGTTCACGGTCGATTGAACTCATAGGTCAACCGGGCGGTCACACTCCACTTGCTACACAGGTTGTATAACAGGCTGTATAACTCAACACAATGGCGTCTATTGACAAAAAACTCGACACTCTCTTAGAAAAAATTGACAATCTTCAAGCCACTGTGGATGAAAATGCTACCAAATTAACGGCGCTCCAAAACAAACTAACTGAAGTTGAATCGGAAAATACGATATTGAAACTGCAACTGAACGTTCTGAAACATAAACAAGAAATATTTGACAGTAGAGTGACGACACTGGAACAAGAGGACTGTAAGCGAAGCATCCAATTCCTTGGTGTCCCTGAGCAAAAAAATGAGAAAGCAAAACAGCGTGTTACTTCAATCTTGAACTCTGTGGGGGTTCCGACTGACGATAAGTCAATTCTGTCAGCGAATCGACTGGGGAGATACACCAAAAACAAAACACGACCGATAACAGTACGTTTTTCCCACCCGCACGATCGTAATTTTGCCTGGAAAACTCGTGACAAGCTGTCCAATCCGATTCGTATGAGGCAGCTCTTCCCACCGGCTGTACAGACCAAACGGAGAGTCCTCCAGCAAATCGTCAATCTCGCCTACACTCTGGATGATTTCAAGGAAGATACCTACCTTGTACAGGACCGCTTGCTCGTTAAGGGTCATACTTATACGATTGCAACCCTCCATCTACTTCCAGAGGCGCTACAAAAAGTAATCGGATGTACTGCAGATGAGGACCTATTGTACTTCTACGGGGTTCAAAGTCCATTCTCCAATTTCTATCCTGCTGACTTCGTCGTTGACGGAATTCAGTACAACTGTGCGGAGCAGGCGTACTTCCATAAGAAGTCTGTATATTACGGTGAAGCTACGTGCGGGGCTCGGATCCTAGCGGAGACCCAACCTGCGATCCAGAAACAAATCGGCGAATCGTTTGGGAAGCGAGACTGGGGGAACCCGATAAAGGCACTCACATCCATGTCTTCTATCGTCCTGGAGAAATTCCGGCAGAGCAAATATCTCTCGCGAATCCTTCTGGAGACCGGTGATAGGTCCCTGGTCGAAAGCAATCCTTTTGACTCGTACTGGGGAACTGGTATAAGTGCGACGGATGCCATCCACCGAGGAAACACCTGGCCAGGGACTAATGTGATGGGCGACATCTTACGTGATGTTCGTAAGGCGATCCAACCCGTATCTGATTCCAAGTAAATGCCGTCAGAATCATCCATCATGTCTTCCAGACTCGTCATCGGCTCATCTCTTGTGAAAGATATTAAGTATATTAACGATACGGATATCTACTCTTTAAGAGGTGCGAGAGTCGAGGATGTCACGAATGTAGTGGCCAAAAGACATAATATCACTCAGCAATATGATGCAATATTTCTCCTGTGTGGAGGGAACAATATTGAAACTGACTCTCCAATGGATATTGTGTGTAAACTGCACGATTTAGCTAACCTAATCTTATCAATTAACCCACAATGTGTAGTCGTGATCTCATCTCTGATTCCTAGGCCTAGAATTGATGATCTGTGTAAAGAAAAGTTTTTGGAAACAAATAGGTTGATCAAAACAGAATGCGCCACCTGGGGCAAACATATTATGTCTGTCGCCACATACAAATTGTTCACTTCCGGTGGTAAAATTGACGAAAGATATTACTGTGCTGATGGAGTACATCTTAATTCAGATGGTAGCAAAAGGTTGAAGCAGCACATTTGTCAGGCGCTATCCAAGTTTGCCTTTAAAGCCCGTCGATTTGTCCACGGTGAAACGCACTCTTTCCCCAGACGTGAGTGGTCAAGGTTTTAAATTAATACAACTTACTTTAAACATTCTGTGTGTAAATGCAACAGACGGTTCTCCACTAATTTCAATAATATCTCCATTATCGCCTCATGTATACATGAACATGTGGTACTTATTGGTGTTGATAGATAACGTTACTGTAGGAGAAATATCACTGGCAGTAGGATAAGACTGAATGAGTACGTGTATCCGAAATCATTCCGATTTCGTGCTGGAAAGATATATTTCTGGATTATAAATGGTGTGTGAATATATTGTACTAGTACTGTACGAGTGTATATAGTAGGTTGTATACCCATACCTAACCCATGTCCGTTCACAGTATTATTAACATGAGCACACATGTAGTGGTGTCCACAGTTCTCCTGATGTGCTTGCTCTTGTTGCTTGAACATGAGGCTGCCCAGCCTGGCATGTTGGTTGCATGAGTGGGTATCAATGAAGAAAATTGTGAGCAGTGACCATTCTAATCGACTTCCGTGTAATCTAATGGCGCTTTTTCATGCTACTTGAACATGGGGCTGTCCAGCCCGGCATGTTAGTGGCCTATACAAACGTCAAACTATAACCGGTATTACTGTGTTATACATACATCATCAACGATGACAAGCATTATTATGGTCACTGAGTTGTATATTTACCTGATAGTGTATATTGTGTTCCTACGGTTGTCGGTGTGTCAAAAGTGTATGTTACAATTGCAAAGGCTTATGTTTTGTCAGTTATTTATGGTGCTCAGCTTGTTTTCACATCTATCCACGCGCAATATGTTAAATGTATTTCTATATAATCAACTGAAATCCTCAAGCAACATGGTGTAACTTGTAATCACGCTAAAAGGGCGCGTTTTTCGTTTCTCCTTTCCGTTTTTGTAATTTTGTGAATGCATGTAAGCTTGTCAGTTAGTGTGTGAATCAGTATGTGTGACTTGATGCAATACCGACTATTTGTTGGACTTTTTTTTTGTATGATACGGGGAAACGCGAGAACATTTCGATCTGAGAAATTTTTCTGGTGCTTTATCTATCTGAACTATATCTTTAATATATATGTTTTACCGATCATAATTAGCACTTGTGGAGATGTAGAATCAAACCCAGGGCCTAACCTTGAGCAGAAAATAGTTATTGGTCATCTGAACGCGCGCAGCCTCCTGGCCCAAGGTCTTGATCGCTCTGTTTCGAAAATCGATGAAATAAAATCGTTTGCATTGTTGAATAACTTGTCAATATTAGCTGTGAGCGAAACCTGGCTTGACGGTTCAATTGAGAATGACGCTCTTACCTTTACCGGCTATTCGCAAGTCATACGTCGGGACCGAAATAGACGTGGCGGTGGTCTCTGTGTTTTTATTAAAGACGAATGTCCAGCAAAGCGTCGACTGCAGTTCGAACCTACAGATAGTGAGACTGTGTGTGTAGAACTGCAGTTAAAAAATGCTAAATTCTTAATTTACTTTTGCTACAAACCCCCCTCATATAACACGGCAGATTTTTTAAGTGGCCTTGAACGTTCGATTTCCAAAGTGAATGGTTACACATCATTGATGTTTGTGGGAGATTTCAATTGTAAGCACTCTTCTTTCTGTCCACATGATCAAAACACGCCAGAAGGTGCACTATTGAAGCAATTTTTCGACTCTCTCGGATGTTCGCAGTTCATACATGAACCCACTCGATTTCATGGCACAAATCAATCGTGCCTAGATTTGTTTTTTTGCAACAACCCATCACTGATTTGCAATCAAGTGGTGCATCCTCTGATAAATAACTGTGACCATGCCCCAGTCTCTATTACTTTGACCAGCAAAGTCAATTATGTACATGCTTTTCAACGAAATGTTTGGAATTTTAGTCGTGGAGATTTCAACATGCTAAGAAATCTCTTGACCGCTTCACGCTGGGACAGCGTGTTTTCGAAAGATAATGTGAATGATTGTGTTGTCGAGTTCATGTCAATACTGAAGGAACTCTCTGAATTTTGTATCCCTCATTATACAACTACTATTCGTCCACAAGATAAGCCCTTTATGAATGGGGAGCTTAGAAATCTAATGCGTAAGCGTGACCGATTACATAAAATATTTAAGCATGTTCCCAATGACTATAATAGGTTGAAATACAACGCGTCTAGAAACGAAGTAGTGAACTGCTTGCGAAAAACAAAACTGGAATTCGAATCGGCGAGTTTACTTAATCTTCAAAGAGAAAAAGCTAAATCGAACCCTAAATCATACTGGAAATCCCTGCGATCATTCTTTCGACAGAATTGCGCACCCACGAATGCACCCCTTTTCTTTAATAATGCAATCATTGTTGATCCGATGGAAAAGGCCGAGCTATTTAACGATTATTTTGTGCGTCAAACATACCTGGAAGATTCAGATGTCTTACTTCCGGATCATATTTCCCCTAATACGCAATCATCTCTTGATGTCCCTTACATCAAAGAAATTGATGTTTACAAGATATTATACAATTTGGACACCAGCAAGGCCACGGGCCCCGACGAGATTGGTAATCTCATATTGAAAGAAGTAGCTTACCCAATTGCGAAACCATTGTGTCGTATTTTCAATATGAGTCTACAGAAAGGAATATATCCTGATGTATGGAAAATTGCCCAAGTGATCCCTCTGCACAAAAAATGTAGCATTAATTTGTGTGAAAATTTTCGCCCAATATCCTTATTATGCTGTGTATCCAAGGTTTTTGAGAGGTTAATACATAACCATGTGTATGAATATCTGTCACAATTTAAACTGCTGACGAGTTTTCAATCAGGATTTTGTCCAGGAGACTCGACTGTGAGGCAGATCGTATCTATATGTCATAAAATTTACACCAGTCTCGACAATGGAGACGAAGTTATCTCCGTCTTTCTTGACTTTCGCAAAGCTTTCGATACGGTTTGGCATCGGGGATTACTTTGGAAAATGAAGAAGTTGGGGATATGCAATCATTTATTGCAATGGTTCCAAAGCTATCTATCCAACAGGTATCAATATGTCGCTCTCCAAGGCAAGTTTTCGTCACTAAGGCCAATTAATGCTGGTGTTCCACAGGGGTCAGTACTTGGTCCTCTTCTGTTCTTGATATTTATCAATGATATATGCGAAGGTATTTCTTCTAATATCCAGCTCTATGCTGATGACACCTCCCTTTTTAGAGCAGTAAAAAAGGGCAACATGATTAGAGCAGTGAACGACATGAATAAAGATCTTGATAAAATCTGCAAATGGTGCGCTCAGTGGCTCTTGCAGTTAAACACAGACAAAAGCATTGTCTTATTAATTTCCCGAAAGCTGACACCCACGCCCTTATTGCCCGTCCGAATTGGGAGCTCAATCCTGACCCAAACTGAAACGCACAAGCATCTTGGACTCACGATCAACTCTCGTTTCACTTGGTCTGATCATATCGCATGTATTCTGAGCAAGTCAAACAAACGTCTAAACATGCTTCAGTCATTGAAAAAGAGTCTTCCGCGTTCTTCTCTCGAGACATTGTATAAGTCTTACATCAGACCACTTCTGGAATATGCTGACATTGTTTGGGACAATTGTAGTTTAGCACTTCAAAAGTCTATCGAAGACATTCAATTAAGGGCAGCTCGGATAGTCACGGGGGCGAAGCGTCGAACGTCACATGAATCTCTTTACAAAGAACTTGGTTGGGAAAAGATGTCTAAACGACGGAACTCGCATAAATTGATCTTTCTTCATGAACTACAACTGAAGAAGGCCCCCAAACACCTGTTCGATATTCTTCCCACTGTAACTAATACCACTCGTCCGCTTAGAAATTTCACTTTGCCTCAATTCCGCTTCAAGACGGATTTATTTCGCAAGTCCACCTTACCCTCATCTATAGCGTTGTACAACAGGCTGGATCAATCCTACAAATCTAGAACAAGTATATCAGCTTTTAAGAGTGCAATGAAAAGTACGAATGTGGACTCGAAACAAGAATTATATAACCTCGGAACTCGTTACTTGCAGATATTAACCGCACAAATACGAATGAACTTCTCCGATCTGAAATATGATTTATTCTCTAAAGGCTGCATCGATAACGGTACGTGTTTTTGCAATCAAGCCATGGAGACCAGTTATCACTATTTCTTTGAATGTGAGCTATATGAGAGCGAAAGGCACACTCTATTTGATACTTTATACGACTGTCTTGAAACTGATAATGTGGAGTTCACAGTGGATACTCTGGTGTCAGGCTCACCTATATTGTCTCTTGATATGAACAAAATAATCCTCTATGCTACACATAATTTCATTCTATCATCGAAGAGATTTCTAAAGTAAATGTTCTCCGTTTCCGCGAATCGTTTGTATCGCGTATATACATGTTATTTGATTGGTGTTGCATTTATGTATCGCATTGTAAAGTACTGATTGTGTATGAATGTGTGTGTGTGTATGTGTGTGTGTGCAGGGGTATGTGTGTACTGTATTTTGAAAAGCCGCATCATTAGCCAATTGTGCTATTTGGCAATTCATTCAATAAAATATGTTTAAACCAAGTCTACCTCTGACCATACACATGCCTCACAAGTCTACCTCTGACTATACACAAGCCTCACAAGTCTACCTCTGATTATACACAGGCCTCACAAGTCTACCTCTGACTATAGCCTCACAAGTCTACCTCTGAATATACACAGGCCTCACAAGTCTACCTCTGACTATAGCCTCACAAGTCTATCTCTGACTATACACAAGCCTCACAAGTCTACCTCTGACTATAGCCTCACAAGTCTACCTCTGACTATAGCCTCACAAGTCTACCTCTGACTATACACAGGCCTCACAAGTCTACCTCTGACTATACACAAGCCTCACAAGTCTACCTCTGACTATAGCCTCACAAGTATACCTCTGACTATAGCCTCACAAGTCTACCTCTGACCATAGACAAGCCTCATAAGTCTAACTCTGACTATACACAAGCCTCACAAGTCTACCTCTGACTATAGCCTCAAAAGTCTACCTCTAACCATAGACAAGCCTCATAAGTCTAACTCTGACTATACACAAGCCTCACAAGTCTACCTCTGACTATACACAGGCCTCACAAGTCTACCTCTGACCATACACAGGCCTCACAAGTCTACCTCTGACCATACACAAGCCTCACAAGTCTACCTCTGACTATACACAGGCCTCACAAGTCTACCTCTGACCATACACAAGCCTCACAAGTCTACCTCTGACCATGCACAAGCCTCACAAGTCTACCTCTGACCATACACAGGCCTCACAAGTCTACCTCTGACCATACACAGGCCTCACAAGTCTACCTCTGACTATACACAAGCCTCACAAGTCTACCTCTGACTATACACAGGCCTCACAAGTCTACTTCTGACCATACACAAGCCTCACAAGTCTACCTCTGACCATGCACAAGCCTCACAAGTCTACCTCTGACCATACACAGGCGTCACAAGTCTACCTCTGACCATACACAGGCCTCACAAGTCTACCTCTGACCATACACACGCCTCACAAGTCTACCTCTGACTATACACAGGCCTCACAAGTCTAACTCTGACTATACACAAGCCTCACAAGTCTACCTCTGACTATACACAGGCCTCACAAGTCTGCCTCTGACCATACACAAGCCTCACAAGTCTACCTCTGACTATACACAGGCCTCACAAGTCTACCTCTGACCATAGACGGGCCTCACAAGTCTACCCCTGACTATACACAGGCCTCACAAGTCTACCTCTGACTATAGCCTCACAAGTCTACCTCTGACTATAGCCTCACAAGTCTACCTCTGACTATAGCCTCACAAGTCTACCTCTGACTATAGCCTCACAAGTCTACCTCTGAATATACACAAGCCTCACAAGTCTACCTCTGACTATACACAGGCCTCACAAGTCTACCTCTGACTATACACAAGCCTCACAAGTCTACCTCTGACTATAGCCTCACAAGTCTACCTCTGACTATACACAAGCCTCACAAGTCTACATCTGACTATACACAGGCCTCACAAGTCTACCTCTGACCATACACAGGCCTCACAAGTCTACCTCCGACTATACACAAGCCTCACAAGACTACCTCTGACTATAGCCTCACAAGTCTACTTCTGACTATACACAAGCTTCACAAGTCTACCTCTGACTATACACAGGCCACACAAGTCTACATCTGACTATACACAAGCCTCACAAGTCTACCTCTGACTATAGCCTCACAAGTCTACCTCTGACTATAGTTTCTCAAAAGTCTACTTCTGACTATACACAAGCTTCACAAGTCTACCTCCGACTATACACGGAGGCTATAGTCAGAGGTAGCCTCACAAGTCTACCTCTGACTAAAGTTTTTCAAAAGTCTACTTCTGACTATACACAAGCCTCACAAGTCTACCTCTGACTATACACAGGCCTCACAAGTCTACCTCTGACTATACACAAGCCTCACAAGTCTACCTCTGACTATACACAGACCTCACAAGACTACCTCTGATTATAGCCTCACAAGTCTACTTCTGACTATACACAAGCCTCACAAGTCTACTTCTGACTATACACAAGCCTCATAGGTCTACCTCTGACTATACACAAGCCTCACAAGTCTGCCTCTGACTATACACAGGCCTCACAAGTCTACCTCTGACTATAGACTCACAAGTCTACTTCTGACTATACACAGGCCTCACAAGTCTACCTCTGACCATCCACAGGCCACACAAGTCTGCCCCTGACCATACACAAGCCTCACAAGTCTACCTCTGACCATAGACGGGCCTCACAAGTCTACCTCTGACCATACACAAGCCTCACAAGTCTACCTCTGACCATACACAGACCACACAAGTCTACCCCTGACCATACACAAGCCTCACAAGTCTACCTCTGACTATACACAAGCCTCATAGGTCTACCTCTGACTATACACAAGATTCACAAGTCTGCCTCTGACTATACACAGGCCTCACAAGTCTACCTCTGACTATACACGGGCTTCACAAGTCTAAATCTGACTATAGCCTCACAAGCCTACCTCTGACCATACACAAGCCTCACAAGTCTGCCTCTGACTATACACGGGCTTCACAAGTCTACCTCTGACTATAGCCTCACAAGCCTACCTCTGACCATACACAGGCCTCACAAGTCTACCTCTGATTATAGACTCACAAGTCTACTTCTGACTATACACAGGCCTCACAAGTCTACCTCTGACCATACACAAGCCTCGCAAGTCTACCTCTGACCATACACAAGCCTCACAAGTCTACCTCTGACTATACACAGGCCTCACAAGTCTACCTCTGACAAGAGCCTCACAAGTCTACCTGTGACTATACACAGGCCTCACAAGTCTACCTCTGACTATAGCCTCACAAGTCTACCTCTGACCATACACAGGCCTCACAAGCCTACCTCTGACTATACACAAGCCTCACAAGTCTACCTCTGACTATACACAGGCCTCACAAGTCTACCTCTGACTATACACAAGCCTCACAAGTCTACCTCTGATTATACACAAGCCTCACAAGTCTACCTCTGACTATAGCCTTACAAGTCTACCTCTGACTATACACAGGCCTCACAAGTCTACCTCTGACTATAGCCTCACAAGTCTACCTCTGACCATAGCCTCACAAGTCTACCTCTGACTATAGCCTCACAAGTCTACCTCTGACTATACACAGGCCTCACAAGTCTACCTCTGACCATACACAGGCCTCACAAGTCTACCTCTGACTATACACAAGCCTCACAAGTCTACCTCTGACCATACACAAGCCTCACAAGTCTACCTCTGACCATAGACGGGCCTCACAAGTCTACCTCTGACTATAGCCTC
Organism: Terebella lapidaria; assembly: GCA_949152475.1. Lineage (NCBI taxonomy): Eukaryota > Metazoa > Annelida > Polychaeta > Terebellida > Terebellidae > Terebella > Terebella lapidaria. The sequence goes on from CASCJZ010000392.1 coordinate 72,009, forward strand.
ACAAGACTACCTCTGACTATACACAAGCCTCACAAGTCTACCTCTGACTATACACAAGCCTCACAAGTCTACCTCTGACTATACACAAGCCTCACAAGTCTACCTCTGACTATACACAAGCCTCACAAGTCTACCTCTGACTATACACAGGCCTCACAAGTCTACCTCTGACCATAGACAGGCCTCACAAGTCTACCTCTGACTATAGCCTCACAAGTCTACCTCTGACTATAGCCTCACAAGTCTACCTCTGACCATACACAAGCCTCATAAGTCTAACTCTGACTATACACAAGCCTCAAAAGTCTACCTCTGACTATAGCCTCACAAGTCTACCTCTGACTATAGCCTCACAAGTCTACCTCTGACTATAGCCTCACAAGTATACCTCTGACCATACACAGGCCTCACAAGTCTACCTCTGACTATATACAGGCCTCACAAGTCTACCTCTGACTATACACAAGCCTCACAAGTCTACTTCTAACTATACACAAGCCTCACAAGTCTACTTCTAACTATACACAAGCCTCACAAATCCACCTGTGACTATAGACGGGCCTCACAAGTCTACCTCTGACTATAGCCTCACAAGTCTACCTTTGACCATACACAAGCCTCACAAGTCTACCTCTGACTATAGACGGGCCTCACAAGTCTACCTCTGACTATACACAAGCCTCACAAGTCTACCTCTGACTATATACAGGCCTCACAAGTCTACCTCTGACTATAGCCTCACAAGTCTACCTCTGATTATACACAAGCCTCACAAGACTACTTCTAACTATACACAAGCCTCACAAATCTACCTGTGACTATAGACGGGCCTCACAAGTCTACCTCTGACTATAGCCTCACAAGTCTACCTCTGACTATTCACAGGCCTCACAAGTCTACCTCTGACTATAGCCTCACAAGTCTACCTCTGACTATAGCCTCACAAGTCTACCTCTGACTATACACATGCCTCACAAGTCTACCTCTGACTATACACAAGCCTCACAAGTCTACCTCTGACTATAGCCTCACAAGTCTACCTCTGACCATACACAGGCCTCACAAGTCTACCTCTGACCATACATAGGCCTCACAAGTCTACCTCTGACTATACACAAGCCTCACAAGTCTACCTCTGACTATAGCCTCACAAGTCTACCTCTGACCATACACAGGCCTCACAAGTCTACCTCTGACCATACATAGGCCTCACAAGTCTACCTCTGACTATACACAAGCCTCACAAGTCTACCTCTGACTATATACAGGCCTCACAAGTCTACCTCTGATTATACACAAGCCTCACAAGACTACTTCTAACTAAACACAAGTCTAACAAATCTACCTGTGACTATAGACGGGCCTCACAAGTCTACCTCTGACTATAGCATCACAAGTCTACCTCTGACTATTCACAGGCCTCACAAGTCTACCTCTGACTATAGCCTCACAAGTCTACCTCTGACTATAGCCTCACAAGTCTACCTCTGACTATACACAGGCCTCACAAGTCTACCTCTGACTATACACAAGCCTCAAAAGTCTACCTCTAACTATAGCCTCACAAGTCTACCTCTGACCATACACAGGCCTCACAAGTCTACCTCTGACCATACACAGGCCTCACAAGTCTACCTCTGACCATACACAGGCCTCACAAGTCTACCTCTGACCATACACAGGCCTCACAAGTCTACCTCTGACTATAGACGGGCCTCACAAGTCTACCTCTGACCATACACGGGTCTCACAAGTCTACCTCTGACTATACACAGGCCTCACAAGTCTACCTCTGACTATACACAGGCCTCACAAGTCTACCTCTGACCATACACAGGCCTCACAAGTCTACATCTGACTATACACAAGCCTCACAAGTCTACCTCTGACTATAGCCTCACAAGTCTACCTCTGACCATAGACGGACCTCACAAGTCTACCTCTGACTATACACAAGCCTCACAAGTCTACCTCTGACCATACACAGGCCACACAAGTCTACCTCTGACTATACACAGGCCACACAAGTCTACCCCTGACCATACACAAGCCTCACAAGTCTACCTCTGACTATACACAGGCCACACAAGTCTACCCCTGACCATACACAAGCCTCACAAGTCTACCTCTGACTATACACAGGCCTCACAAGTCTACCTCTGACTATACACAAGCCTCACAAGTCTACCTCTGACTATACACAGGCCTCACAAGTCTACCTCTGACTATACACAGGCCTCACAAGTCTACCTCTGACTATACACAGGCCACACAAGTCTACCCCGGACTATACACAAGCCTCACAAGTCTACCTCTGACTATACACAGGCCACACAAGTCTACCCCTGACCATACACAAGCCTCACAAATCTACCTCTGACCATACACAGGCCTCACAAGTCTACCTCTGACTATACACAAGCCTCACAAGTCTACCTCTGACCATAGACGGACCTCACAAGTCTACCTCTGACTATACACAAGCCTCACAAGTCTACCTCTGACCATACACAGGCCTCACAAGTCTACCTCTGACCATGGACGGGCCTCACAAGTCTACCTCTGACCATACACAAGCCTCACAAGTCTACCTCTGACCATACACAGGCCTCACAAGTCTACCTCTGACCATAGACGGGCCTCACAAGTCTACCTCTGACCATAGACGGGCCTCACAAGTCTACCTCTGACCATACACAGGCCTCACAAGTCTACCTCTGACTATACACAAGCCTCACAAGTCTACCTCTGACCATAGACGGGCCTCACAAGTCTACCTCTGACCATACACAGGCCTCACAAGTCTACCTCTGACCATACACAAGCCTACCTCTGACCATACACAGGCCTCACAAGTCTATCTCTGTTTATACGCAAGCCTCACAAGTCTACCTCTGACCATAGACGGGCCTCACAAGTCTCCATCTGAATACAAAGAGGACTATAAAGTCTCCTTATTGAGAAGCCTCAGATGTCTCTTCATATATAAACGTATGTATATATTTACAACCTTTTTGTAACAATCAGACAACCATTTTACTTCATTAGCATTTTACTATATGGGTTGTGTGACAAACAAGTCAACTCAATGGAGACTAGCCATCACATGTCTCGTTCTTAACATAATCGAGCCACACTAGCTTCCCGTGGCCTCAAAAGTCATTGCTGAACATATACAGGCCTCATAATTCTCATGCTGACCATCAGCAGTACTCACAAGTCTCCTTCTGATCATATCCAGGATACACAAGTCTAAGGTGGCCTATAGACAGACCTCACAAGTATATTCCTGTCCATTGACAGGCCTCACAAATCTACCTCTGACCATAGGCAGGCCTCAATAGTCTGTACCTGAACAACATGATTCAAGTCTACTTCTGTCCATAGACAGGTCTCAGACGACTATCTCGTCACATTTTCCCTCAGAGCAAAGGTAGGTCTCACATTTTCCCTCCCACTATACATAGGCCTCACATATCTCCCTGTGACCATAGACAGGATTCACTTGTCTCCCTTCACCATGAACAGGCCTCAGAATTCGCCATATGACCACATACCTGCTTCAAAGGCTTCCTCTGACCACAGACAGGCCTCACAAGTCAAATCTGACAACAGGCAGGTCACACAAGTTTCTCTCTGACCACAACTTACCTATTATGCACATGTACGAACAAAATACAAGCATTCTGGATATTCCACCTACCTACCTTTGGGCTTAATTACTCTTCTGATGTCAAGTTCAAGGTCACCAAAAGCTGTACCATACGCGGATTCCCATATATTCATAATACAAACCTATGCTCCATATATTTGTTTAAGCATTTTGTCTCCAGAGACCAATCCACAGATCTCAGATCAGATGTGACCTTGAGATGTAGCACTCAAGGCCACCTGAGGTCAAGTTCAAGGTCACCAAAAGGTTCACCATATATGACTAGTCACTACAAACCTAAGCTCTATGATATGATCAAGCGTTTTCATTCCAGAGGCCAATTTGTGGATTTCAGACCATTTTGGAATGGCTATTTGACCTTTCAAGGTCGTCGAAGGTCAAATTCAAGGTCACCACTCAAATCGGCATATATGACTACCAATTTGAATGTACCATTATTTAAGCTCATCTTCAAGTGTTCTATGTGAACACAGGTACAGTGTAGCAGCTCCCATTGAAATAAAGAAAAAATACAAAAAAAAGTTCAAAAAAGTTCTTCTTTCAGTTTTTTCACTGACCCACCAGGAAACTCCGACTGCCGGCAACACGCAGACCAGCGATTTAAGGACAACGAAAAATTTGCCTGTAAACAAAAAAGCTAAAAATGTGGATGACGACGACGGAGGCAACGCCATGGGGCCAATTAGTTTATCGGATCATAGGTTCGGGAACTTAAATATGAACAAACCTATTTCTCGTCATGTGAACTTCGAACGTAAACCATCTCTATCCAGCCCGAGATTCATCTACACCATTTGACAGTTTCATCCTGATCACGCTTCTGCATCAGGGACTGGAAAAAAATTCATGAAAGTAAATTCATATTAGACATTAAAGCCTACATGTCATGTACATGCAGAGGCCTTGTCTATTCACATACTCTGTATTCTTTTTCTTTGTTTTTTAATTGTAAAATTAGCCCAAGGGCTAAGATAGGTTACCGGACAACTTTAGTTGAAACAGGACAGGTGAGATATGACGTTGAGATAAACCAATCATCTTCGTGAACTTCAATGTCATCATTAAGTGTGCAGCATATAACCTTGTATTCATGTATGTTCAAAATACAAATACAAGGTCTATCTACAAGTCTTTTGTCTATAAACGAAATTTACACATTTCTTGTTGGACGTGACACTGAGATATAGCACTCAATGTCATCTGACGTCAAGTTCAACGTCACCCAAAAAAGCCACATATATATGTGGTATACATGTATATGACTTCCAATTCCAGCTATACCTACAAACATTTTTTGGCTGTAAAGGCCAATTTACACACTCAAGGGGCCTTTTAAGCAATTCAAAGCACTCCATCTTTATACACAATGTCAGGGACCCCAATTAGCATGTTTTATAACAAAAATCTCAAAACTGATCAGATAAATTTGAAGGAAAACGACCAAAAATTAAATTTGGGGCCTATTCAGCCTAAATTTCTAGCCTTTTGAGCAATTCAAGGCACTTTATACACTATATACATATTTATACACATCATGTCAAAAACCCCAATTACTATGTTTTGAAATAAAAATCTCAAAAGTGATCAGACAGTTTTCGATTAAAGACAAACAAGGTGCAAATTTGGGCATTTTTCGACTCAAAAATGGCTGTTTTGACATTTCAAGGTCATCCAAGGTCAAATTCAAGGTCACCACACAAGTCTTCATATACCGTAATGGCCCGAAATACCGCCGGTTCTCGTTTACCCGCCGGCCTCGTTTAAGCGCCGGGGGTATGTCTTTAAAAGCATTAATAAGCGCCGGTCTCGAATTAGCGCCGGTTCAAATAACCGCCGGGTGTAAGTCTATGTACCGGTGCACGTAGCACACAGAGTCCCACGGTGATTGCAATTGATTACACATGTGTGAAACAACACAACTGACACTTATTTACCGATATGAGATTTTGATTATGACAACAATGGACAATAGAACACCTGCTATAATTAGGTGATGCAATTGAGCAGCTGCATGTATATTTAATTGTACCGACTAACTTAATGATATCCATTCCCCAAGATCCAACATTACATTACATTTATATCAGCATAATATAAATAACCATTACCATATATCTTTATTGGCTGCATGTATTGCGGCGCCATGCGACATTTACTACGCACATAACGTATGCAGTAGGTCTGTGTATGAACCGGTCATTTAACACACCGATATCATAATAAATCCAAACCGGTACCAGCACCGGTAGTTTTTCTATTGAATTTGCAAGCTTCATCATGTATTTTACTATAATTTATAAGTTTATCTACCCTGTATCTGCTGTCCATAGCCATTGGACTAACACTATCCTCGATGCAATCGCCCGTCATTATGCCCTCAACTTCCCCTCCCCCTACCAGCCGTGCCGTGCACTGAATACAGTAAAGAAAATCGGTGCGTTCACGCGCACAAGCTTTCAAAATATATCGTTTTTGCTCATTGTATTATTAAGCGCCGGTGTCGTTTACCCGCCGGTCTCGTATTAGCGCCGGGGCTGAAACATGTAAAGCACTATTAAGCGCCGGGGCGGTATTTCGGGCCATTACGGTATGACTTCCCATTTGAAAGTGCTAATTTCTAAGCTCTATCTTCAAGCATTCTATGAGTACAGTCTAGGCAGCTCCCATTATGAAGGAAAAAAGTGCCGAAAATTTTCAAAGTCCCAAATTTTTTTCAAAGGGTGAAAAAAATTTTTTTGCCTAGAAATGGCCCAAAATGGATAGTAACGCAATTTGGGGCAAAAAAAATTTTTTTCGTCGACCAGTCAAAAATTCAAAATGGCCGCCACACGGAGACCAGCGATTCAAGGGCAACAAAACTTATACACATCATAAAGGTACATAGAGGGAATCTTCTGAAATGAAAATCTCAAAACTGATCAGACAGTTTTCGAGAAGACAGAAAAGCTGCAAATTTGGGCATTTTTCGACCCAAAAATGGCTATTTTGACCTTTCAAGGTCATCCAAGGTCAAATTCAAGGTCACCACACAAGTCGCCATATATGACTTCCCATTTGAAAGTGCCAATATCTAAGCTCTATCTTTAAGCGTTCTATGAGTACAGTCCGGGCAGCTCCCATTATGAAGGAAAAAAGTGCCGACCCGTCAAAAATTCAAAATGGCCGCCACACGGAGACCGGCGATTCAAGGGCAACAAAACTTATACACATCATAAAGGTACATAAGGGGAATCTTTTGAAACCAAAATCTCAAAACTGATCGGACAGTTTTTGAGAAAATGGCCGCCAAAGTCCAAAATTGGCCATTTTTCGTCAAAAATGGCTGCCATTTTGAGAAAAATGCGAAAATCAAAAAACTAAAAAAAAAACCCCTCTTGAAATATTTTTAGGCATTTTTGTGCAAAATTTCAGAAAAATCCGCCTGTAAACTTTAAAGATACAGCTGTGGACGGACGACGGACGAACGACGGACGCAACGTGATGGCAATAGGTTATCGGACCATAGGTCCGGTAACCTAAAAATGGAAGGTATAGTTTGAAATGTGTGACTGTTTGGTACATATCTGTTTGGTACACTTTTATTCTGATTTGGGTGTATGACTAAGATCTGAATCCAAAGTGCTTCCAATTTTTACAACCCATGCTTTGATCCAAACCCCCTTCATCTTATAAACATACTAATAACTTCTGGGCAGTTATGTAAGAAACTAATTAATCATTTTAGTCGATCATTGGGTGGTTGAATTGAACCAATTCATCAAAGATGAAATTGGAACCAATTACTAGTACCAATCCAACACTAGTTCTAATAGGCTAATTTCAGCACAAAGTGTCCTCATTCAGGGGTCATGATCTTACCATAATAAGTACCATGTGAAATATAATGAAAAGCAGTTGAAATATGCAACCTGTGGAGCGTTCACAAGAAAATCTCTGCAACAATTTAGTTTCTTACCTCTTGTCGAGCAGTTAAACTGGCCTTCAGCTGAAAAAAAGGTTGAAAACTTTTAAAGAACAAATGAAGATGACCAGTTTTCATAAGGCCTAACAGAAAATTAGCTCAAAGGCTGAAATAGATTACCAGACAATTTCAGTTTGAAACATTGCCGGTGAGATAATACCTTGAGATTAATTGCTTACGTCATCTCGGGTCGAGTTCAAGGTCACTGAAGCTGCATGGTAAATAGCTTCCTACAGTACTGATTTCGCAAAACCTCACTAGCCATGCGAATGCTACATGCTAAATGCTAGGCCATGCGATTACGTGCGACTTGATGCTAGCATCAAATCGCATGGTGCGACCAGTGGGCGCGATGCCATCGCATCAGGCGACCGTCTTAGTTGAACAGGCGAGCATTGTCTGGCACAGATGCGCGCATCCTTTATTTCGGATGCAAATACTGACTTTAATATGAACTGAAATGAAACACTGCATTTTCCCATACGATCTACATGATACAGACTGTTTATAAACCACTCGACCATGTGTTTGCGAGCATATGCGAGCATATAATGGCCTTCACAAAAAATGAGAAATGCGAAATGCTTTTAGTGCACCACAGTGCCAAGAAGCAATGCTAGCATCGAGGGATGCTCGCATACACAATGCTGGCATCAAATCGCATGATGCTACGTCAGGCGAAGTTGGGCGAACACGTGCTAAATGCCAGGTGTCCCGTGCTGGCATTTTGGTGAGGTTTTGCGAAATCAGTACTGTATAGGCTAGTTTTACACATTTATAGAAGTCATACGTGACCTTTGGAGTTATTATTCTTCTAGTGTCAAGTTCAAGGCCACCAAAAGCTGTGATGTACATGTCTTCATATATGTTCATAGTACAAACCTAAGCTCTGCCCACTTGTGTAAGCATTTTGTCTGCAGAGCCCATTTTACAGATCTCAGATTAGATAGGACCTTGAGATTTAGCACTCAAGGTTATCTGAGGTCAAGTTCAAGGTCACCAAAAGTTGCGCCATATATGACTTCATATGTGCTCATAATACAAACCTAAGCTCAATGAGCAAGCGTTTTCACTCCAGAGGCCAATTTGTGGATTTCAGGCCATTTTGGGATGGCCGTTTTGACCTTCCAAGGTCATCAAAGGTCAAATTCACGGTCACCAAAAGTTGCGCCATATATGACTCCCTATATGCTCATAATACAAACCTAAGCTCTATGATCAAGCGTTTTCACTCCATCAAAATGTATTTCACTCCAGAGGCCAATTTGTGGATTTCAGGCAAATATATCTGCAAAATATAATCATAGCCAGTTAAAGTCCCTTAATTGGTTGATGAAATGTTTTATAGAATAATTGGCCTGATTTGGCCAGCATATAATATTCCGATCATATGGAGCTGACAAATCGTCCATAACACGCCCCAAGGACCCTGCAGTGAAGTTTGAGCATGATAGTTTGATAAAAACAAAGTTGTGAACGAAAAAAAATACATTAGCGCTAATGTAAACATAGTTCTGTGTGTCACGGAGATTAGCACAGAGCTGAATTTGCATGTTCTGTCGTTACGTGTTAATTTTACCGGTATGTACTCAAATAAAAAAAGTTGGGCTCAAGTTTATCATAACACATTGTCTCTACACTGGCTATGGACAAAAAAGCTGGTAATTTCTGTAAATTTCTTGTTTTTTGCATGACCATCACTGCATGGGAACGCTTCATGCGAAATTCAGTGAAAATTCGGACATTTGGTCTCCAGTTTTGCCTAAATATGTGGACGCAGGGCAGGAGTTACTGTGTCCATCTGGATTATCTAGGCACCTATTGATCAGTTTTATGCCAAAAACCGGGAACCGATTATGGAACTTTAAATGTCCCAAATATCGCCACAAGCTAGAATATCGATTCCATGACCATTTATATATTCTGCTGCAGAAACAAAAAAATTTGCCCAAGGGCTCAAATAGGTTACCGGACAATTTCAGTTTGAATCATTGCAGGTGAGATAATACCTTGAGATTAATTGCTCAAGTCATCTAGGGTCGAGTTCGAGGTCACTGAAGCTGCATGGTAAATAGCTTCCTACATGTATAGGCTAGTTTTAACCTTTGAACTTTATTTATTTTACAACAATTGATGAACAAGCATCAGCTTATATTACCATCTCTTGTTGGCTCGGATCTTGGCGTAAGGGTGGTCATTAGTGTGGGAGGAAACCAGAGAACCTGGTGAAAACCCACTTGCCCGGTTTGGCGACCACATACCACCTCACATACTGCCGAGGCCGGGGATCGAACCCGTGCCTAAACCGACTACATTGGTGAGAAGTCAGCCCACATACGAACTGAGCTAACCGGGCAACCAGTTTTACACTTTTATAGAGGTAATATGCGACCTTTGGAGTTATTATTCTTCTGATGTCAAGTTCAAGGCCACCAAAGGCTGTGATGTACATGTCTTCATATATGTTCATGGTACAAACCTCATATATGTTCATAGTACAAACCTAAGCTCTGCCCACTTGTGTAAGCATTTCGTCTGCAGACTTCCTATATGCTCTTAACTCTTTCACCACTGAATAAAATTTTCAGGAATCGGCTGTCCCCTGAATTATTTTGGTGAAAATTTAACAAAATGATTCTGAGCTAATCATGTTCGTATGTCGAGCAAAAAAGCTTTCTGTGATTGAAACTTTAGATGTTAAATATACCATGGCCTAACTTCCAGAATAATTTTCGTTACCCCAGATGGTTACCATGGCAACGAGTGCGTATCAACCGATGAAATATAGGACAACATCAATATATTTGCAACTCTGTGATGCCTACACCATGTACACTTTAAGTTTAGTACTTATAATAGACCAACACATTAAATAGATACAGCTAATAATTTTCTGATCAATACATTACCATTCCAATATTCTGATTTACCAAAATATACCAATATTTTGAATGCAAAAATATATTTGATTCTTAGGTGAAAATTACCGAAAAAAACATGACCAAAACACGGATTTGAACCATTTCTCTGGGACCCTGCAATCTCTGGGCGCTTACATACAGCCAGTTGGGGAAAGTGGCAAATTTGGGGACTCTTGGGGGAGTTGTTGAATTTGACAACAGTACACAACCCGGGGGTTGTTAAATTTGGGTACAAAAACTAGACGTCAAGGCCTAAAGATGCCTTGGAGGCATTTCGGTGTGATGATTAATTTATAATATATACTAGATATCGACGAAAACGAAAAATGCCGACTCGGCAAAAAAATTTCGGGTCAAGGTCAAAGTTCATACATAATACCCCTCAGACATGTTTGTCTAGGGCGACGAGTCCGAAAATAACGTCCGTTTCGCTCTACGAAGCACCGTTTCCGAGATATCGACGAAAACGAAAAATGCCGACTCGGCAAAAAAATTTCGGGTCAAGGTCAAAGTTCATCCATAATACCCCTCAGACATGTTTGTCTAGGGCGACGAGTCCGAAAATAACGTCCGTTTCGCTCTACGAAGCACCGGTTCCGAGATATCGACGAAAACGAAAAATGCCGACTCGGCAAAAAAATTCAAGGTCAAGGTCAAAGTTCATCCATAATACCCCTCAGACATGTTTGTCTAGGGCGACAAGTCTGAAAATAACGTCCGTTTCGCTCTACGACACACCGTTTCCGAGATATCGACGAAAACGAAAAATGCCGACTCGGCAAAAAATTTTCGGGTCAAGGTCAAAGTTCATCCATAATACCCCTTAGACATGTTTGTCTAGGGCGACGAGTCCGAAAATAATGTCCGTTTCGCTCTACGACGCACCGTTTCCGAGATATCGACGAAAACGAAAAATGCCGACTCGGCAAAAAAATTTCGGGTCAAGGTCAAAGTTCATCAATAATACCCCTTAGACAAGTTAGTCTAGAGCGACGAGTCTGAAAATAACGTCCGTTTCGCTCTACGACGCACCGTTTCCGAGATATCAACGAAAACGAAAAATGCTGACTCGGCAAAAAAAAATTGGGTCAAGGTCAATCTTCATCCATAATACCCCTTAGACATGTTTGTCTAGGGCGACGATTCCGAAAATAACGTCCGTTTCGCTCTACGAAGCACCGTTTCCGAGATATCGACGAAAACGAAAAATGCCCACTCGGCAAAAAAATTTCGGGTCAAGGTCAAAGTTCATCCATAATACCATCTAGACATGTTAGTCTAGGGCGACGAGTCCGAAAATAACGTCCGTTTCGCTCTACGACGCACCGTTTCCGAGATATCGACGAAAACGAAAAATGCCGACTCGGCAAAAAAATTCAAGGTCAAGGTCAAAGTTCATCCATAATACCCTTTAGACATGTTTGTCTAGGGCGACAAGTCGAAAATAACGTCCGTTTCGCTCTACGACACACCGTTTCCGAGATATCGACGAAAACGAAAAATGCCGACTTGGCAAAAAAATTTTGGGTCAAGGTCAAAGTTCATACATAATACCCTTTAGACATGTTTGTCTAGGGCGACGAGTCCGAAAATAACGTCTGTTTCGATCTACGACGCACCGTTTCCGAGATATCGACGAAAACGAAAAATGCCGACTCGGCAAGAAAATTCAAGGTCAAGGTCAAAGTTCATCCATAATAACCCTTAGACAGGTTTGTCTAGGGCGACGAGTCCGAAAATAACGTCCGTTTCGCTCTACGACACACCGTTTCCGAGATATGCAGGATGCCTCATGGATGACTCAGCAAAAAATTATTTTGACCTCTAGGTCAAAGGTCGTTTGACGTATCGATCCCAAAATCAATAGGGTTCTTCCCTGTTGATATATAAACCTCCGTGCAAAATTCTGCAACTATTACCTGAATATTTTTCGAGTTATCGTCCGGAAACCAAGTTTCAAGATCAGCCTCAATTTCATCCTCAAGGACCTCACGGACCTCGGAGCCGGATCAAAAAAAAATAATACACCCTAGAGATGTTTGTCTAGGGCGACGAGTCCGAAAATAACGTCCGTTTCGCTCTACGATGCACGGTTTCTGAGATATGCAGGAAGCCTCAAGGATGAATCAGCAAAAAATTATTTCGACCTCTAGGTCAAAGGTCGTTTGACGGATCGATCCCAAAATCAATAGGGTTCTTCCCTGGTGGCATATAAACCTCCATGCAGAGTTCTGCAACTATTGCGTAAATATTTTTCCAGTTATCGTCCGGAAACCAAGTCTCAAAATTAGCCTTGATTTCATCCTCACGGACCTCGGATCCGGCTCAAAAAGAATAAGGTTCTTCCACATATCATTTCTGACTTGTGGTGAAAATTTGACGAGGATCCGTCAAGGCAATCTAAAGTTATCGTCCGGAAACCAAAAGTGGCGGAAGAAGAAAA